>PVKU01004082.1:0-156955 GCA_004027475.1 Anoura caudifer
ATTATTGAATTATTTAGACCTAATAGGTTTGGGTTTTTTTTGGCATTTTGCTTTTCTAATTCTGATGCCTTTTATTCCTTGCCCGATTGCTCTAACTAGTTTGTTTTGGTTCTTAAGCCCACACTGCCTTACATTAAAAGAAGTAGTTTTAGCAGATATGTCTTGCCTGCTGGTTCTTGTCAGTGAAGGCACGTATCATGTATGCATTATGTCTTCTGCAGCTACAGCACTTACATAGGTAATAGACTATTTCAATAATAAAGTCTACAACTTTATTAAACCTAGAAACAACCCTTAGTCATTTTCCCTAAACCCCCATTTTACAGATAAATAAGCTCCAAGGAGACTACGTCATAATTCAAAGTCACAAACTAACATTGGATTTGAGAGTACAATGCCGTCTCCTCCTGTTTACCCCCTTCTCTCTGACTTCATATATTTGTTCCAGGCTAAACACTAATACAGAAAAAATTTACTTACCCTGAACCCACTTGTCCTGGGAAGCTTGTGTAGATCCATAATAGGGCCTAGTTAAGGGAAAATATTATTTTGCAATATTCAATCTAATTATTTAACTCAAGTTTGAGCCCCTGAGATCAATCTTCTTCTAATCAGTCACTTAATAGTAAATGTACATTTTTTAGAGAAGAAGAAACACCATATTTGGAGAATAGAATTCTGATTATAGCAGCGATTGTTACCCTTTATGTTATGTGGAGTTGCTGTCCTCTTCCACGTGCACCTGAGGTCCGCCACGTATTGCTGTAGAACCTTCTACACTTCCGCCCAAATGAACAGCTCCATCATCACTGTTGTGAGGACTTATCTGCACAACAGCACAGGCATGTTTGGACTCATCTCGGGTGCTGCTCACATGTGGTTTTTATTAATACTCTCTGTAGGAAGACTAACGCCACCAGGATTTCAGTGGCAGTAAACAAGGCATTTGGGATCTTTGTGGATAATCTCCACTCCCATAACATGTTTTGAGTGTGGTCTAACAGTAACACAGTTTGAAGGAATTGTGCTCTAGGCTGGCATCACCTCATTTAGCTGTAAAGACATGACACATAGCCATTGTCCAGGTTCTTTTTTCACTGTGGAACTAAATGCTCAGTTCATATATTGACCATGTACCAAAGAATTAGCTGGATTTTTTTTTTCAGTTCCCTTTTCAAATTCTCTGCTACTCATTGCTTCCTAGCGTACATGCTTCTGAGTGCACCAATCACTTTCAAACTTGTGTCGTTGTCTGTGAGGAACAAATCTAACTTCAGAATAATTGGCATGCAAAAGAATTCAAGTAAACCTACTCTGAAAAAAAGCACTCCACTTCTCACGAATAATTTCATATGTATCTCTGAAAACAGCTGTCCTAAAATCTCCTAGCTGGCTCTCTGTAGCACCTTTGGCATCCTCTGCTATATCCTGCTACATAAGCATCATAGAACTACTCTGGAACTCCCTCTACTCAGGTGTGCCTGGGAAGCAGCTCTGGAAAATCATAGAAAAATTAGAAAAACACAATTAGTAATTAAAAAGGAATATTAAAATAGATACCAAGTACATGGTTAAATGTAAAAGAACACTTTGTACATGTGAATACTCACAAACTCTTAAAATAATGAGTGAATGATTTTTCTTAAAAGTGAGGTATTGAAAATGGGCTTGAGATTAAGGCATAGAATGAACAGGAGGCGGAATGGTACACGCAGGCATACCATGGAGAGAGTGCGGGCTCAGCTCCAGACCACCGCAGTAACGCGAGTCTCTTGCCTTCCGTGTGTGAAACATGCAACATCTGCAAAGTGCAATAAAATGAGGTGTGCCCTTACCACCTCATGTTTAAAATGCACAATTCCAAATAAGAGTGTGCACATTTACAAAGTGTAGAAAAATAGTAGTTATGAAGGTTATCTGGGCAGTAGGATTAGAAGTGATTTCTATTTCTTTGTACAGTTCTACATATGTTTTACAACAAGTATGCATTTCTATTCTATAAGAGAAAAAGAAGGAAAGCCTTCTGTAATTGACCAGACATTTTTCAAACCCAATCTGTGTATCGTAGCCACTCGGATTTGCCAGTTTCTCTTCCTAAACAGAGCACAGAAGGGAGTGTGTGTTTTAAGCTGTGCTGGTAGTTTATACTGCTGAGTAAAAAGGCCACAGAGAACAGGAGGCGTGACAGTATATGGGCTTCAGATACAGACCAGACCTGGTATGAATCTTGGGTTTACTTCTTACCAGTTGTTAATTACATCTCTCTGCTTCTCTAAGGCTCAGTGTTTTCATCAGCAAAATAGTGATGATCTTTACTCTGTCTCTGAAGTTATAGAGAGGCTTCGGTGCTAAGACAGTGCCTGATACTATACTAAAAAAATCATAACTCTCATGATTTTTAATAAATTCCTTAATAGGGCTTACAGGGCCCTGCATCATTTGGCTCCTACAGCCGATCAGCTCACTAACCATTTATTTCTTGCACGCATAGCCAGTATTCTAACAATGACTTTCTCCTTTACCCTCCACCCCCAATGCAAACAGCCATTAAAGAGCTCTTCTGAATGAGTGTCCTTTCATACCTTGCTCAGCTGTCACCTCTTATCAGGTGTCTTCCAGTTCCCCAGGCAAAGGGACTTGGCCCCGTCCTTCATAGGTACACACTCATGACCACTGCACCTTTCTGCGACTCACCCACAGGGTGGGCCATGGACGTCTTCTACACCTTGCCTGAAAATTCAAAAATTCATTCATGATCGATGAATGCAAAATAGTACAGTCTGTTTTTCTAGTCTAAGACTGCCAAGAGAATCATCCTGAAAATTTGAAAACAGATTTTTTAGTACTTGTGTCTGGACTATTATTGAATGATAACAAAGACAGAGTCCAGAAAGGTCTACATTTGATGTTAGACTATGGTATATGCTTTTAGCACGTTACTTGAGACAAAGACATTGTTAATAAGTAATTTAATAGTTTGCATTCCCAGAATAAAACAGCTCTGGGGTTGACACCAAATTAGTGAGTAGTTTCCACTGTCACCTACAGATAACCCCCCAAAACCCCAGGTCCACTGTCTGCTTCCATGCCAAATTCTATTAGTCTGAATTTTAAAACAATTCTGTACAACTATAATTGCAAATTATACCCAGGCCTTCACATTATTTTTTGGTGGGGAAAAAAATAATTGGGCTTTTTTTTAAACCAGATAAAGAGAATTCTGTCTCATTTAAGAAAAAGAACTTGCTGATGCGCATGTACTTAGAATAGTGCCTTTGAGCAGTGAAAGTTTATAATCAGGTGTTCTTCCTAAATGGATGATGTAACCTGTTTTCTTGTCTCTGGCTAGTTCAGGTGTTTTACGAACATTCCCATCATTTAAAGAAGAGTTTTCGATTGATTAAACAATAACCAAAAAAGAAACCTTAGATATTTATTTAAAGTTGTCCCATATGGTAAAGCCATTTTAAGGTCAATGCAAATACTGCCTGATGGTAATAAATGAAAAAAAGTTGCTTCTGTCATGAGTAAAATTAAGTTTTGAAAAATGTAAAATACTACCAACTAAGGAAAACTGCTTAGACTTTCAAGCATTAAAAATCCACTTGACACTTATTTCCAATGGCAACTTTTTGACAAATTTTCAGTCTAGCTACTGTGTTTTATTTAAGGTGTAGACCTGGCGTTCAAATCACAGTGTAGATCTACTCAAGAAATCTCATTGCCTTCTTAAAAGAAACAGAGTCCAGATCACATTTTAACATGCAGTCCAGTATTCTTAGGGGAGGATTAAGTTTGGATTTTCGTTTTAAACAGACGCAACGTTAAGAACTTAGCTGGCAGTTTTCAGCACTGAGGAAAGGGGGTGAGCACCTTAGAGGATTTCAAAGGCAGGTTTCAGGGCTCACGCTGGGCCCCTTCTCTGTCCTCACTGTGTCTGCCCCTCCCCCAGCACGCCATGCCCTTCTGGAGGATCTCCAGTCACTCAGACCTCATGGCCCTCCACCACGCCCTGGAACTGGAGTACCTGTAACCACCACCTAGCACTTTGAAACCGCACAACCGCCCTGCGACCAGGAGCAAATCCAGCAGGCCTGGGTCCCTGTCAGCGCCGGACTGGCGAGCTTACGGCTTTCAACATGGTGAGGCGCAGCTGCTGTTGGACTTCGCCGCCACCCTTGTGGTGAATGAAGGACCACGTCTGTCTCTTCAGAACAGCTGTTGACTCTAGTACTGTGAATCCGATGAAAATAAGCCATGAGAATGTTCTAGCACAGCGTGATGTGTCTTTGCCACATTAACTACATGGTTCAAACCTGTGAAGAAAGGACCTGCAGACGCCTACGTTTTTAGCATCTTCGCTGTGACTGAACAGCTTCTCCAGCAGCAACCCAGACGGAAACGTTTCCTGAGTACCAGTGGGGGGTTTTCTTGTAAAGAAGGTTTACTTGTCGGTGTCTCATACCCAGGGTAATCTGTACATCTCTACTTATTTATGAACAGACTTTTTTAAAAACAGCTTTATCGAGGTATAATCCAAGTACCATGCAACTCACTCGAACAGACTTCGTGGGCATCAACTAACTGAAGAGACAATAGCGTAAGAAATAAGCAATTAAAGGCCTTGGCCTGATGACACAGCAAGTACTTTGACTTTTAGCACATTGCAAAGTAGTTTAAAGTATGTCTAATTTAAACATATATGTACATCACTGAGACAATCATGTACAGAAAGAATTTTTGGTGTAAATTTGTAATAATGGATGATTCTTTTACATATTGTTTAGAAAATGATATTGAAAGGCGGCAATGCCTCCTTGACAGTGAAGCAGGAGGCAGCGTGTGCACGGACCCGTGTGCAGTGCCTTTACTGAAGTACATTGGGTATAAATATGTAGATAATGGGTTTTCGTCCGTTTGTTTGTTTTTTAGATAATGTTGTCAAGACCAAAAGCATGGATGTCAAGTGTCAATAGGATTTTGTTTCCCAAATTTTACTTCCCCATCGGTTCATTTTGTGTGTGTGTGCTGTTAGGAAGGCCTTGGTAAAATAATTCAGCAGTGTCTTGAATCATTTTAATAAAAAGTCCTCTTAGAACCTCACTTTTTCCTTTTCAACACTAATGTAGTATATGTAACTACTTGGAAAAAACGATTCTTCAAATGCTTCTTCCCACAGAAAGAATGTAGATGATAGATGTATTTTGTTAATAAAATGGTTTGTGCATCGGAGACCAGCAAAGTTTTCATGCGCTCAGATTATAGTGTCCGCAGTTTCTTGTTTAGGTCCAGGAGGGCATGACCACATGTCCGGAAATTAGCCAAACTTTGCATTGCTCTCTCCATGCACGTTTCCCCCACTCTCTCTCCCTCTGTCCTCCCAGGAAAGTTCATGGCTGGAAGGGGACGTGGCACAGTTGTCATCACCAAGGAAGTAATGTTACTCTTCACCTGTAGTACGTGTCACATGACAAACCTGGGAGACAAAAACTGCCACCTTTGTTGTATCATAAAAACAGCTTCTCCAAAGGTGATTTTGGGCGCAGTGTCTCTCATACAGAAAGCCTACCACTGTCATAAAATTACTTTTTGGATGAATTTAATATTATATTGGGGGGGTGGGAAACACCAGCTTTGACCCAAAGTAGCTAAAGAGCTACTCTTTTTCTGAAGTTTCATATTGCTGCTAGAATTAGTTGAAAATTCTCTCCAAATTGTTTAACAATTTTTTTTGCTTGAAGCAAACAGAATTTGACAATTTTTTAGCCTTTTCATTGTATGTTTTTGTACTCTGCAGATTGAAAAGACAAAGTTTATCTTGGCCTTACTGTAAAGGTGTGTTGTGTCCACAATTGTGTACAGAATTTTTCTTCATTAATTTTGTGTTTAAATTAATAAAATTGATTTGTGAAGCACTGTAAGCTCCTTGACTGTCAGCCTTTTCTTTATCTCTGGGTTACAAGAAATGGCAGGACCTTGGCTGCATTATTGTATAATGCTCATCGTCCAATGAAAGGAAGCTGTGTGAAGCAATTCTAGTGAAGGCTTTATCAGTCCTTGAGGGCACGAATCTAGAAGGGTAGCAGCTGTTTCTTTGATCACTGTAAAAAACAGATGAATGGAAAAGCTCCTTCCTCTTTCCAAAACTCTAGAAACTGGACCCTCACTCAGATGTATCCACTATGGAACAGAACTCGGCATTAAGTACCCGGAATGGCAGAGCATAGATTTAGCCACTTAAGTACCCCAGGGACAGCAACAAGAAGCAGATTTACCTATACCTCCAATGTCTGTCTCTAAACGTGGGTCAGGGTAATCACTGAGATTATAAAGCAGTGCAACTCGCATCCTCCCTGGGTTTCACTGAAGCACGTGATATCCATCCATACAAACAGGCGGCAACCCAACATGCAGTCGTCTAACCCATTTATCAGGCCCACAGTGTACAGTTTCCACATGTATGCAGTGAGCCAAGAGGCAGGAGCATGCTCAGACCCCCTAAGGATGACAGAAATTGGGGGAAAGCCTTTAAAGAGCTGGGGGTGGGCAGTGGAGGGATTTTAGGTCTCAGATACAGATAGTATGCAAATTGGCAAAAGGAAGGGCATACCCTCAAAAGATGAATTTTTGTAAAGCACCACTTTTAACACCATACCGCCCGGCCTAAATGTTTAGGATCCTCTTTGAGGATAGATGAGAGCCACATTTCTCTACTTGGCATTCTAGAGTTTCCAAATACAGTGTCTACTTTCTTCCCCACATTCTCCCGTTACTATTCTGAGCGAACCTTCAGCACACATTCACTGGGCCCTTCAATGGACCAACAGCCCATAGGCATCCCTGCCTCACCTCTGCTTAGAGCACTTTCATTACTGTCAATGACCCTCCACCTTCAATCCACCCAAAGCAGGTCCAGCTCCTGGGCCCTCTCCCTGGCATAGCCGCCTTATCCATCACGGCACACAGTGTGAGCTCCTTCTCTTGATCGTCTCCCACCCAATGTCTGTAGTCTCATAGACAATTCCTATTATTCCTTTCAGTAAAGACTCACTGGGTCCCCACCATGAGGGCATTGTTCTAGGTGCTGAAGGGAGTCAGTCCCTGCTCCTGAGGATGGTGTTAATGGGAGCAGGTGAGAAACACGAGAAATGACTTAACTATATGAATGAATAAGATCCATTCACTTGGAAACATTGTTTATGGAAAGTTAAAATGGAGTATGGGTAAGTGACAGGGTCCAAGTTTCCTTGGAAAGGAACAGAGCTGAGATGCTTGAACTGAGACAAAATGCTAACAAGTAGGCAGTGTGTGAAGTTCAGGGGCAGAGCACATGCGCAAAGGTCCTCAGGGGAAAATACTTTTATTTATTGTGTGCTAGGAGTGAAAAACATGCCCATGAGTCCAAGAAGAGATGACTCGGGAAAGGAATGGAGCCTGGGAAAGCCCTGAGGTCGTGGTAAGGCTTTGGACGCAGTTATTCCAAATGGAATGGGAGGCCACCAAGGGGCTTCCACAGGGCTGTGGCCCAAGCTGATAGGCCATTCGAAAGAACCCTTCTGGCTGCCGGGTAGAGCAGGGGCTGTGGAGGGCAAGAGAAGTGGGAAAATAAGCAGGTAGCCCGGGTGAGCAATGGCCAGACCCAGAACAGGACGGGGAAATGGACATCTGGGCTTATGCTCAGTGACAGGACTTGCTAGTGGGTGGCTAGGCGTACTAGAGGAACGTGGACACCTCCACAGGAGCAGCTCTCACCACCACGGTGAGACCGTGAGGCCGAGCGGGAAGAGCCTGGCCTCCGCAGGTGGGCCGCCTGGGCTCTGGTCCCAGCTTCCGTGACTTAGCTAGCCGAGTTATTTAACTCCTGTGCCCTCGTTTCCTCATCTGTAAAAATGGGGTAACAGTAACATCTTCAGAGAGTTGTTATAAGGGCAAAGTATATGTGTAAAGTGCTTGGGACACTGCTTGGCATATTATTTAATATTGCCCATTACTATGCTTTGCTGGCCAAGTGCTGATGTACATTTTTTTCTCCCTGACTGAAGGCCCAGCTTCTTGACCGCACAAACCGTTTGTAAGGGCACTGCATCATTCTATCCTGGTCTAGGAGGAGACAAGATGCAAAAGACAGT
Organism: Anoura caudifer; assembly: GCA_004027475.1. Classification (NCBI taxonomy): domain Eukaryota; kingdom Metazoa; phylum Chordata; class Mammalia; order Chiroptera; family Phyllostomidae; genus Anoura; species Anoura caudifer. Next base: position 8,130 of record PVKU01004082.1, read on the forward strand.
CCTGTTCGACCTCAAGCATGGGGACTAGATGGTGGCTGTTTAAAAAGAATCAATTACGATGATAAAACAGGCTGCAATGAGCATTACTGATGGCGTGAGGGGGCTAGCGTGGGCAGGCAAGAACTGCATCCTGAAGAGCTGATGTCTGAGCTGAGACCTGAAGGCTGCACGCCGCCTGAGTAGAGTGGGGAAGAAGGGAGAGCATGAGAGAGGCCTAGAGGAGGAGGAAGTGCAGCAAGGGAAGACGAGGGGCGACAAGCTGTGGGAGGTGTAGGTGCTTTAACTGTCCTAACTTCAGGCTTAGCACATTCATTGTACATGAGATGACTCCTCCCACCCCACCCTTCAAAGACAAAGAGAATGGGGGGGAGAGAGAGGAGGCTGGGAACAGGCCCCTGCACCCGCACACAGCCTGGCACCCTTCGCTGTGGCCATGAGTCTACACTACACCTGACTCCAAATGTTAGGTGTAAGTACTGTCTAGTTGAGCCCCTTTTATTTTACGGACTACAAAACTCGGGTTAAATGCTTTGCCCAAGAGGTTGCACCAAATAAGGCAGAGTCACGACCCCAACTGGGTCTGGGCTACAGCACAGAACCCAGAAAAGATCATGCACCCCCAGGCCGGCGAGGCTGGCACGGCTTGCTCGGCCACCACACGCCGCGGTAAGCTCCGCAGCCCTTCCTGTGTCCGAGGTGTATTTGGCATCCTGTCCACAGTGAGGACAAATACCCAGTGGTGTCTGAATGCTTTTTCCTTTAAACCTAAGCACCTCAATTCTGTCATCCTTCCAGAGCGTGTTTTAAAATTTGTCTTCCAGTCAGGGTGTACAGATGTCACATACACGTACATTTTGCGATAACTTTTTTGATTTGCTTTCCAAAACATCTGAATATGACAGAGGTGTTTCCCAATTCAAATGAATGTAAAGGAGGCCATTTACTTAACCGAATGTAGAGGTGATGCCACGGTTACTGTATGTTCATTTAAGACCTGGAAGAAAATTCTTTCCAGCCTCTGGAATGTACCCACACTACACGCAGCTACAAAAGCCTCAGCTGGGATAGTCCTGTCCATCCACTCTGGACAGCTTTTTGACAGTCCAAAGGAGAAATTTAGTAAAAGTACTTCTTTCTTTTGGTGCCTCTCAGCATGTTTCCATTTCTCTCCATTCTGTGCAGTGATACAAACTGACAGGGGAACTTGTAGCAGAAAAAATGAAAGGGTTTGTAATTTAGGAAACCTTTGGCCCCACTGACTGAAAGCAGGTTGTTTGTAAAAAGGAAATCCTGACCTCAGCTAACTGGCAAACTCTGTCAGAAGCAATAGAAGGAAGTGAAGGAGAAAGAACAGCGCCGGGGATTTTTATTGGCAACAGAAGAAAAACGGATGCTTTGCCAGGGGAAAGCCCTTCAAAGAGAAAACTCTCCAGTGGAGGAATGACATGCCCAGAGTCACTGAGTATGTGACTCTGCAGTTGCCTGGTGGTTCTGACTGCTTCCGTGGGCTGCTTTGGCTGGGGGAGTCTGCTGCTTGGGACAACAGCTAGACTGACAACCCTGAAACTGGGTTCCCCCCAGTTAGCTGAAGTTGAAGTCCCTTTGCTATAAGCATTCCATGGTTTCGGCATCTTCTATCCTGGCTTGACTGAAGCTCCAAGACTCCCAGAGGACATTGTGTGTACAAGGTGTGACAGCCGATAAGCTACCTACCGTCTTTCAGGTTGGTGCGATCCACCAGCTCACCCTCACTTCCTCCCTCTCTGTCTGCTGTCTGGCAGGACTCAGCAGCGACCTCTGGGAAACTCAGTAAGAGAACGAAGGTTCCCACAAGTTCTAGTTTCCTTATGCCAGTGGTTCTCAGTTGGATGCTTACTGAAATTTCCTGGAAGCTTTGAAAAATACCTCTGCTTGAACCCCACTCCAGAGATTCTAATTTAATTTGTCTGTGTTGGGCTTGAGCAGCAGCCAAAGCAGAGAGCCATTGCCACGTACCAACCAGGTGTGAAAATGGACAAGGAAACGTCATTTAAAATGAAGTCAGATAGCCCTGAAGGGGGAGCTCTCACTTGCTCCTACTTACTGTACCTTACAGATTCCACACAGAAGCAGCTTACCTTTATACTTCCTGCCAGGAAGAAACTTACCTTACTACTCCAGCAGAAGGAAGAAAGAAAGATTTTCTCTTTGCCTAGCAACAGACGCAGCCAATGGGAAGTCACCACACTTTGGATTTCAGGTTTCCTCCAATGGACATTTTGTTCACAGCAGCCCCTTCCAACTCCTCCCCGTTCTGTCAGGATGCTCCTCCCCTCTGTTCTCCAGACTTTGTCACAGTTCACTTGTCCTAAATTACAATTCTCTGCTATTCCCAAATAAATTAATTTTGCCGGTAACCAACTGGCTACGTCACTTTTTAAGGATCACACAGGCATGTGAGAAACACCTCCATCTAGTCCCCTGGCAGCAGGGCTGGGCAGCTTGTGAAGCATGCTTTCTAGCTCTTGACCTTTCCTTTCCAATCCATTCTGATTCCCGTTTGGCCATGTTTATGCACCTGAAATCCCTGTGATCCAACTCAATTCCATTCCGTCCTCTAAGGAATCACTACTGCGTCAGAGGTGTCCCCTGGGGCTGGCCACCCAGTGCAGAAACAGAGATACGTGAGCAAAGGAAGACTGGGGTGAGGTCCTTACTAGACTGCAGGGATGCCTGCAACCTAGGAGGGCAGATGTTACAAAGAATTTTAATTAATAATGGGAGCCCAAAGGGTATAGCAATCATCAGTGCTGGCTGGGGAAACAAGTCTTATCAAGGGGGGTGACAGTTTCATTGGCCCAAATAAAATAAGGTAAGAATAAGATGTTTATAGGCTCCTAAACCTACTTGTCTCCCAGCTTAATGAGAGAGAGAAAGGTAGGGTGCCTGAAGGCTGGGAAACATGGCAGAGGTGGCCCTCATAACCTAAGCAGGGTGTAAGAAGGGTCTTCCTAGGGCAGCCCTGGGAAGAGGAATGTGAAACTGACAAAGCAGGTGTCCTGCAGGCTGAGCTGGTCATGAGTGGGTGGGTGGGCTTCTCAGATCCTCTGAGAGCCTCTGGATCCCCCTTTGTCCATACAGCACCGGAAAGGATCTGGCTAACTCCAGCCATGAACAAAATTGTGTGTCATTAAATTAAAATATTACAGCTGCGGGGTTGGTTCATTCCAAGTCTTTCTAATCCAGAATGAGAAGGCCTTTCTGTCTTTAAAACTAATTTTATATATCATTGAGTGTGCGTATGTGCTGCAATGAACTGTTCTGAGGGGCAAGAAAAGTAACCTGGTTTCCCTCATGGCCCCAGAAAGTATAGCAATCAGGCTGAGGTCCTTTACATATAATTGAAAACATAATCACTTTTCCACTTTAAATGAAGGGAGAGAAGCTGGCTGAAGGAGATTAAGAAGCTAAACACTCCCTTTGAAGGCCCTTACCCTCACCCATCAAAGACATCCTGGAGGGTGAATGCCCCCCCCTGCCCCCATGCTGAAATTCCAGGACCCCTGAGCAGCAGCCTTTGCAGCATCTCTAGGAGCACCCCCAGCCCTCCCCCCACGCACCTCCCTTTAAGGCACTCCACATCCTTTGAGATGAACCAAGCACCTAGAGGCTGTTCCAATGTCCTTAACACAAGACTGCTTTGACTGTGTCCCTTGCACTTCCTTGTTTATAAACACAGAGCCTGCCTCAGACAAATGACAAGGTGTTGAAAAGGAGGAAAAGAAAAGGAAGGAGAAGAAAAAAAACAAGACGAGATGGTGGGTGAGCAGAGGGGAAAGGTTTGTTGTGTGAACCTGGACACTGAATGGGATGCCCCTGCACTTGCTCCGGCCCTGATTTGAGAACAGCCTGGACAGGCTCCATCCACAGTTGCAAGGATCAAAGTCCCTAGGAGCACAAGCCCAGACAGCTCCCCAGGGAGAAGGACAAAGAGGGGAGGCAACCTGAGCCAGGGGAGGCCCTGCTCCCTCCACTGGTCTTCAGAAAGGGCCTATTTCACAGCCTCCCCATGTTCCTGTCTGTTGGAACCTCTCACTGAGAAATCACCGCAGGCCTCATCACCTAGTCTACTTCGTGGTTCAAAGACAGCAAAAGTTTTGTACAATTTTCATTCTTCTCAAAGTAGTTAAAATGCAGGCAGGCAGGGGAGGGGGTTGATGGAGGAAGCACACACCCTTATTGGAACAGTATTGTTTTGAAAAACTTCTGCCCTCTGGGGTTGAAAGCGTTTCTTGGCCCAGTGGAATCAAGAGGTGCCGTGATAGCTCCAGAAATGCTTCCAGCCCCTGACCTTGATATTTATTTGCAAAGCCTTACAGGAAATCAGTGCTATGTGTTCCATGAAAAACAAAGCAAAACGCAGGGATCAGGAAAAACAACAGACTGCTCCAAACAGCCTTGCATCAACAGACTTTAAAGAAAATTAGATGCTGAAAAAATAGTTCCCTTTGACATGTAATCTTTCAACATGCACTGAAGACTCACTACGTGCCCAGCCTTGTGTTAGGTGCTGACAGGGTCTGTGCCCGGAGACACTCACGTTCCTGGGGGCGGGGTCAGGGGTGCTGCTGAAATGAGGGCAGTGAGTGGGTGATTTGGACCTCACCACTCCGAAGGAGTAGCTCATGCTTTCCAGCACAGAGGGGCTGGGGAGATTACTTTGTTTGGGAAAACTCCTAGGGGAATGTAACTTTAATCTGCACTGTTGCAGAACAGGTGGGAGTTGCACAGATGAAAAAGAGAAAGAAGCCTATAGCTGGAGGAAAAGCAGATAATGTATAAAACAGTTGCACATATTGAGCCTTAAAATTGCTATAAAAATAAGCATGACATCGGATGTGCTTTCTACATATTGTGAGAAATTCAGAGACTAGCAAGAGAGATGTGCCATGTACATGAGTGCCAGGATTAAGTTCCCTGAGGGTCGCAAACTCAAATGACAACAGGGGCTAGTAAGTACTATAAATGAGTGAATGATGCAAGGCCCATTAAAGAAATCCCAGGGCCTTCTCATTAAAAAATAAATAAATAAATGAATCTTTCCTTTGACAGTGACAGGAGTTCAGAAAAGGACTTCTACACGGTAAGAAAAGCATGAGAACAAGTATATGGAGATTGGCTCTAAGCGTTTGCCTCAGAGGGAAAGAGGCAGTAGGAAGCCGTAGGGACAATGTCAGAGAGGAGAGACCGCGACCCCACAAAGTAGACAGCTGCTTCCCGATGCTAAGCAGTTGTTGCCACCACGTAGGAATGCTGGCTCAGGGTGTCAGGTTATCCACTCTTCAAAAGAAGCCAGACATCCTGATACTGGGAAAAGTACATTGCAGGAATCGTATTCTTTGTAAATTATGGACAAAAGTTAGAAATTTGTAGACAGATTACACAATGAAGGTGGGCACAGTTGAACGGGAAATATTTCTATCAAGAACATCTAGGAGGACTTCATGGAGGAACTGATGTCCAAGCTGGGCCTTTCAGGAGGTTGTTGGCAGAACTGAGGGCCTCACAGAGGAGCCTGAAGGGCAAAAGGGGTCGAATGACACCCATTGTTCACACTTTTAAAAGTCCTGTAATTCAGGGGCCTCACACTTGGCTATTATACCAAAATGAACTTGGAAATTTCTTCCCTACATTTATGTTTTAAGTGTTTATTTTAAAATGTTTATATACAGAGACTTCCAGTCAAGATGGCAGAGCAGGTTGACGTTGTGCTCATGTCCTTGCGTGACCACACCGCAATTACAGCTAAGAGAACAGCCATCATTGAGAACCGCCTAAAGTCTAGCTGAACAGAATTTCTATAAATAACTATATAAACAAGAAGCTACTCAGAATGGTAGCAGAGAAGAAACGGAACGGACTCATCCCACACCCATGAAATGGCAGTTAAAAATCAGGAGGGATATCTCAGCTTCAGAGGTCCACCTTGAGGAGCAAAGGCCCCCAGCCCCACACTAGGCTCCCCAACCCGGGGAGCCAGTTCCAGGAAGTGAAGTCCCCATAAAATCTGGCTGCACAAATGAGCAGGATTTGTGTTTAGAAAGACAACAGGCTTCTAGAAACCTAGGCGCTGTGGGTCTTAAAGAGCCCACATTTACTCACAAACTCACTCACCCAGAGCTCCAGCAAAGGAGCAGCAGCTCCAAAACCTCCAGGGACACATGGGAAGGAATTGGGTTGACTAGCTTCAAGGCGAGGGATGGAGAGGCAGCGCTCTTGGGGGAAGGACATGCTGGTAAACACCATCGTTTCCTTGCTGAGCCCCTCTCCCACCCAGCCTGCAGTCATAGATGGGGCCCAAGTCTGAGCTTTCCACCAACTGGCTAACACCCTTCACCCTGCCCCAAATAACTTGTGCACTGAGTCTGAACCTGTATCGGAGGCTTTTTCACACAAATGTCCAGCCTCGGCTCCCACTGCAAACTTTCCTAAAATCTCTCAACAGTCCACAAACCCCAAACAAACAGCAGCTGCCCTCAGTATGCTTGAAATCTCTTGCCAAGTGCCCCAACCAGACACTAGTCAAGCTGGCCTTGGTTTGTAACATGGCCTCTCCCAGATGCCTCCAAAACCATCAGAGGCAGCTACCAACCACACATTATTTTCTAGCACCTACCAGTTGGCCTTTGGGCAGGCCCAGACAGTGGCTAAACTTGGACTGCAGCAAAACCATTCCCAAAAGGCCCCAGAGCCAAAACTCCCAATGACCAGCTTTAGACTAAACCAGAGCACCACCCAACCTCCTCCACAAATGACAAAGCCAAAGGGTGAATCCAGCAGGCACCAGCACCCCACTAAAGTGAATACTCTGTGGAGTCACCAACCATACAATAGCTCATGGCTAGTCCTCACAGCCAGTAGACCTATGGGTCAGTCCCACCCACTGATGTGCCGCCAGCAATTAAAGATCAACTACAACAGTAGGACACATAAAACCTATACAAGGGACACCCCCGGAGCACTTGATTCAGGTGACCAGGGAGACTTTCCTACTGGGCCCAACAGGACACCTTCCATATAAAGTCACTCTGCCAAGACTGAGAGATATAGCAGATCTACTTAATACATAGAAACACACACAGGAAAGCAGCCAAAATGAGGAGACTAGGAAACATGCCCCAAATGAAAGAACCGGTGCAAAAATCCAGAAAAAAAAATAAGCAAAACTGAGGTAAGCAATCTACCAGGTAGAGTTCGAAATACTGGTTATAAGGATGCTCAACAAATTTAGGGGAAGAATAAGTGGACACAGTGAAAACTTCAACAAGAAGACAGGAACCATGAACTACTAGGCAGAAATGAAGAATACAATAACTGAAAATAAATTAGAGTCAACAGCAGACTAGAGGAATCAGAGGATCAAATCAGTAATCTAGAGACAAAGCAGAGGATAATATCCAATCAGCACAGAAAAAAAAAGGAATTAAAAAATGAGAAGAAGGCCCTGGCTGGTGTAGCTCAGTGGATTGAGTGTGGGCCTGCGAACCAAAGGATCACAGTTCGATTCTGGGTTGCAGGACAGTTCCCAGCAGGGAACACACGAGAGGCAACCATACATTGATATTTCTGTCCCTCTCTCCTTCCCTTCCCCTCTAAAGATAAATAAATAAAATCATAAAAAATAATTTAAAAAATGAGAAGAGTTTAAGGAACATCTGGCACAATATCAAATGCACCAACATTTGTATCATAGGGGTACCAGAAGGAGAAGAAAGAGAGAAAGGGACTGAAAAACTTTGTGAAATAATGGCTGAAAACTTCCCTAACTTGGCTAAGGAAATAGTTATACAAGTCCAGGAAGCACAGAGAGTCCCAAATAAGATGAACCCAAAGAGGCCACACCAAGATATATCATAAATAAAAAGCCAAAGTTTAAAGACAATGAGAGATTCTGAAAAGTAGCAATAGAAAAGCAGTTAGCTACAAACAAGAGAGCTTCCATAAGACTGTCAGCTGATTTCCCAACAGAAACATTGCAAGCCAGATAGATTCACAAGAAATATTTCAAGTAATGAAAAGCAAAGACCTACAACCAAGATTATCCTGCCCAGCAAGGCTATCATTGAAAGTCAAAGGAGAGATAAAGATTTTCCTAGAAAAGAAAAAGCTAAAGGAGTTTATCAGTATAAAAGTATTACAAGAAATGTTAACAAGCCACATTAAGTAGAAAAGATCCAGAAATATGAATACAAGAATATGGGAAAGAAAAAATTCTCACTGACAAAGGCAAACAGTAAAAGCAGACTGACCATTACAAAGATTAAAAGACAAAAGTAGGAATACTGTGTGTAATTACAACAATAAATTAAGGGATACACAAACACAAGAAATAAAAATGTCATGATTTTGGAATGTCCTAAATTTAAGCAACCATCAACGTAAAAAAGACTGCTGTAAACATAGCTGTATATACGAAGCAATGATAACCAGAAACCAAAAATCTAGAAATAAAGAGAAAGGAATCCAGCCACAATGCTGTAGAAAATCATCACTATAAAAGGGAAGAAAGCAAGAGAATAAGAATGAAGTACTACAAAAACAAAAAATTACTAAAATTACAACAAAACACGTAAATCTGAATAACTACTTCACATGTAAATGGACTAAATGCCCCAATCAACTTCTGGTCAAGATGGTGGCATAGACAGGCATGGCTCACCTCTTTGCACAACCAAATCAAAATTATAACTAAAATATAGAACAACCATCACTCAGAACCATCAGAAATCAAGTTGAATGGAAATCTGACAACCACGGAATTAAAGAAACCACATCCGTCCAGACTGGTGGGAGGGACACAGATGTGGAACGGGCTGGTCCCACACCCATGTCTGGTGGATAAAAATTCAGGAGGGCTATCTCAGGAGTGAGGAGTCCCAGCCCCACACCAGGTCCCAAAGCCCAGGATTTCAGTGCCAGGAAGATAAGTCCTCACAACTTCTGGCTGCAAAAACCAGTGGGGATTAAGTCAGTGGAAGAAACTTCTGGAGGCCCAAGCAGTTCCTCTTCAAGAACCAACACATAACCTCACCTACTCAGACTGGCTCCCTCTGAGCTCCAGCACTGGGGTAGCAGCTTGAAAGGCACCAGTGGCATATTGTGAGAAACTGAAATGTCTGTCACCACAGCGAGCAGAGGCCATTGACCCTTTTCTAAACCCTCCCCCCACAGACCCAGCAAGCTAGTGCCACATCTGAGACTCCATCAGCCTAGTTCACACTGTTTGGCCTGCCTTGGAGATTCCCAGAGACTCCACCTCACCCAGCTTACGGGCTCACCCAAGCAGCTTTTCCATATGAATGACTGGTCTTGGCTCAAACTGTACATCATCATAGATCAAGAAAATCAACAAGGAAACAGTGTCCTTAAATGCCACATTAGACCAGATGGATTTAATTGATATTTTGATGATATTTCACCCTAAAGCATATTTTGATCTTAAAAATTCTCAAGAAAGTGGGGATAGCGAGAAAATACCTCAACATAATATAGGCCACATGTGAAAAACCCACAGCTAACATGATAGTCAATGGTGAAAAGCTTCAAGATCAGGAACAAGGACTGACACTTTTATTCACCATAGTATGAGAAGTTCTAGCTACAGCAATTGGACAGGTAAAGAAATAAATGGCATCCAAGTTGAAAGAAGTGAAACTGTCATTATTTGCAGATGACATGATACTGCTTACAAACAACCCTAAAGAGTCCACCAAGAAATTATTAGAATAAATGAATTCAGTAAAGTAGCAGGGTACAAAATAAATATCCAGAAATCAGTTTCAATTTTATATACCAATAATGAACTATCAGAAAGGAAAACTAAGAAAATAATCTCATTTACAATTGCATCAATAAAATATGTAAGAATAAATTTAAGCAAGTTTATAAAAAAATTGTACTTGATAAATTATAAGACACCAAAGAAAAGAAATGGAAGAAGATACAAATAAGAGAAAACATATACTCTGTTCACAGACAGGAAGAATAAAATCATTAAAATGTCCATACTACCCAAAGCAATCTATAGATTAAACAAAATTCCTATCAAGATAACAATGGTGTATATAGCAGAACCAGAACAAATATTCCAGAAATTCATATAGAACCACGAAAGACTCCAAACATCTTGAGAAAGAAGTAAAAAGTTGCAGGAATCATGCTATGTAATTTGAAACTATACTGCAAGGCATAGTAACTACAACAGCATGGGACTGGAATAAAAACAGAAATCTAGATCAATGGAACAGAATAGAGAGCCCAGAAACAAACCCACACCTTCATGGTCAAATAACATTTGACAAAGGAGGCAAAAATATACAATGGGATAAAGATAGTCTGTTCAATAAATGGTGTTGGAAAAATTAGACAGATGCTTTCAAAAAAATTAAACTAGACCACCTTCTTACACCACACACAAGAATAAACTCAAAATAAATTAAAGACCTGAGTGTTAGACTCAAAAACATAAATATCCTAGACAAAAACATCGGCAGTAGAATCTATAACATCTCTCTTAGCAATATTTTTTCTGGCATATCTCCTTTGGCAAGGGAAACAAACAAAAATAAATAAATAGGACTATATCAAACTAAAACTTTTTTGCATAGCAAAGGAAACCATCAACAAAGCAAAAACACAACCCACTGAATGGGAGAACATATTCACCAATAAAACTTCTGATAAGGGGTTAATATCCAAAATTTATGGAGAACTTATAAAACTCAACCTGTATAAAGGACACATGGACAAAGCCAAAGGGCTAGTAGGATCAAGGGTTGGAGGTGGGGATGGATGGGGTAGGTGCAGGAGTGGTAGGGGGGAAATTGAGACAACTGTACTTGAACAACAGTAAAAAAAAAAAAAGAAAAATAATAAAATAAAAAAAAACAAAAATAACAAAACAAAAACTCAACACTGGAAAGACAAACAAACCAATTACAGAATGGGCAAAAGACCTGAATAGATACTTCTCCAAAGAGGACATACAGATGGCCAATAGACACATGAGAAGATGCTCCACATCACTAATCATCAGAGAGATGCAAATTAAAACCACAGTGAGATACCACCTCATATACCTGTCAGAATGGCTGTCATCAACAAATCAACAAACAAGTGCCAGTGAAGATGTGGAGAAGAGGGGACCCTCATGCACTGTTGGTAGGAATGCAGATTAGTGTAGCCACTATGAAACGCAGGTTGGAGTTACCTCAAAAAATTAAAAATAGAAATGCCTTATGAACCGATGAATCTGCTTCTGAGAATATAGCTGAAGAAACCCAAAACATTAATTCAAAAGAATATATGCACCATTATGTTCACTGCAGTGTTATTTACAACAGCCAAGATTTGGAAGCAGCCCAAGTGCCCATCAGTAGATGAGTGGACAAAAAAGCTTTGTACATTTACACAATGGGATGCTACTTGGCTGTAGAAAAAAGAAGGAAAACTTACTTTTGTGACAGCATGGATGAATCTGGGGAGCATTATGCTAAGTGAAATAAGCCCATCAGAGAAAGACAAGTACCGTATGATTTCACTTACATGTGGAGTCTAACAAATAAAATAAATGAACAAACAAGGTAGAAACAGACTCAGATACAGAGAACAGACTGATAGCTGTCTGAGGGGAGGGGGTTGTGGAAGTAAGTGAAAAAGGTGAATGGATTAAGAAGCACGAGTTGGGGAGATCTGGGGTGGCGGGAGTAGTGGGGGAATGGAGACAACTGTACTTGAACAATAATAGAAAAGAGAAAAAATGAAAAAATGTACAAATTGGTAGTTACAAAATAGTCACAGAGATGTAAAGTACAACATAGGGAATAGAGTCAATAATATTTTAGTAACTATGTATGCTGCCAGGTGGTACATAAATATCAGGGGAACATTTTGTAAAGTATATGACTGTCTAATGACTATGCTATATACCTAAAACTAATACAAAATAATGTTGAATGTAAACTGTAATTGAAAAATAAAATTTAAATGTAAATGGTGTTGGGAAAACTGGACAGATAATGCAAAACAAAAACTAAACCACCTGCTTACATCATTTACAAAAATAAACTCAAAATTGATTATAGACAAATATAAGACCTAAAACCATAAAACTCCTATGAGAAAACATAGGCAGTAAACTCTTTCACATACCTCGATAATATTTTTAGATATGTCTCCTCAGGCAAAGGAAACAAAGGAAAAAAATAACAAATGAACCACAACAAACTAAAGAGTTTTTGTACTGTGATGGAAACCATCACCAAAACAACCCCCCCCAAAAAATAAATAAACCCCAAACCCCTACTGAATGGAAGAAGATATCTGCCAATGATACATCCAATAAGGGTTTAATATCAAAAATATATAAGGAATTCATATACCTTAACATGAAACAAATAAACGAACACTTCATTAGAAAATGGGCAGAGGACCTAACAGACACTTCTCCAAAGAGGACATACAGATGGCCAACAGACAAATGAAAAGATGTGGAACATCACTAGTCCTCAGGGAAATGCAAATTAAAATCACAATGAAACATCACCTCACACCTGTCAGAGGACTATCATCAATAAATGAACAAACAAGTGTTGACAGGAAATGGAGGAAAGGGAACCCTTTTGCACTGCTGGCGAGATAGTAAATTGTTGCAGCCACTATGGAAAACTATATGGAAGTTCCTCAGAATCTTAAAACTACAACTACAGTATGACCCAGCAATTCTACTTCTGGATATTTCTCTGAAGAAACCCAAAATACTATTTCAAAAAGACATACCCACCCCTATGTTCATTGCAGCATTACTTACAATAGCTAAGATGCAGCAGCAACCCAAGTGTCCATCAATGTATGAATGGATAAAGAATGGTGGATGTATACAATGGAATATTATTCAGCCATTAAAAAGGATGAAATCTTGCTATTTGCAACAACATAGTTGAACCTAGAGGGTATCATGGTAAGTGAAATGAGTCCGACAGGAAAAGATAAATTCCTTATAGTTTCATTTATATTGTTCATCTAAACAAACAAAAATCTCAACTCACAGATGCAGAGAGCAGACTGGTGGTTGCCAGAGGCAGGGGATGTGAAGTAGGCAAAATGGGTGAAAAGACTGAAAGGGACAAATTTCCAGATATAAAACAAATAAATTATCAAGATGTAATATGCAGTATGGTGACTATAGTTAATACTGCAGAGTAGTTTTTTAAAATTCCCATCACAAGAAAAATATTTGTCACTATATATGGTATTGGGTAGTAACTAGACATTATTGTGATGATTATGTTGTAATATATACAATTATCAAATCATTGTGATGTACATCTGAAACTAATGTTATATGTCAATTATACCTCAATAAAAATACTGGGAATGGCTGGGGCAAATAAATGGTATTGGAAAAAAATATAATAAAATTTCAAAAAAAAGAAAAAAAGAATGCTTTTTAGCAAGCTTTAATTGTCCTGGTTTAATTGCCTAAACTCCTCTTTAGCCTCTTAGCTCTACGAGAACAAGTGCGACTGTTTTGTCCACTGATCACTAACATGCAGCACATGTTATAATTCACTTTTAAAATTCAAGGTACATCTATGCAATGAAATACTATGTAACCATCAAATAAATATGGTGGAACTATAGCTATAGTCATAGAAAGTCTTCCGCAATATATTGTTTAGTGAAGTATAAAACAACAGTGTGTGTGCGTGTGCATTGTAAGTATTTAGATGAATATATATGAACATATACAGTAGTACTCTGAATGGTGGAATTTTGAAGCATTTTAACTTCTTAATTATGTCTATTTTCTGAGGTTTCTGATAAGCAAATTTTATATCTAAAATCATTTAAAAGCTATTTTAATGTTTAAAAATAAAATTTTCCCTATTTCCTAATCGCTACGTTTAGCAAGGTTCACCTCAAACACCAATCTTCCCCACTAAACTGTAAGCATTTTAAGGGTAACCAGCTCACACTGTATCCCCCTCAAAATCCAGTATTGAATCGTGCTGGGTAGACGCAAGTAATGCCTCTGAATGAATCAGGAGTACAGAGCATCCACCACTTGTTTCCTTGTCTGATAAGAAACACGATGTTTTAAGAACTAAACAAAATGAACTGAAAATAAACACATTTCTGTTTTATGATCAGACTTCAATTGTCCCAGTAAAGTAAAACAAAATTGAGTCCTGGCTGGCACAAACACGTCATAATTTCCATGATTATGTAAGCGCTTTAAACGAATGCAAAATAAAGTGCGAAGGGGTTTTGTTTTGTCTTTTTATACACAGTTTAAAACAAGTAGAACCTCTCCCTGCCCCAGCCAGCGGTAGCCTAAAATCTGAAGAACATATATATGCTGATCACCAGGGTAAGTGGTTTATTATTCCAGGGGCTACAGTCCTGGCTGCGCACTTATCGTAAATGCTGAGATTGGACACGGTTTTGTTCTATTTATAACATTAGTACTATTTTTTAAGTTTAAGTAAACTAAACAGATTGAAGAATTGAAGTGCACATAGTAATGTTATTATATAATATAAAAGGTATGAAACATAAACCTCTTCCTTCCTTCTGTGGAGGCTTATGAAACTGCCAGTTGTTTATTTTAGCACAAGAAACTCTTGGCCTGCAGAGCACAGGAAAGACAGAAGAAACGCTTGCTTTGATGCTTCTAGAATTAACCCGAGAGGCCTTGTAAACCAAGATAGCAGAACCGCCTTTATGCCGCCAGCCCAGGCACTGTCTCCTCTTTGCCCTTCTCTTAGCAAACAAAACTTCTAGAACTCATGAAGGGAGACTCAAGCAGTGGCGATGCGCAGGAAGAGAATTTGCTTTTATCTAAGCCGGGAGGGCTCAGCCTTTTATGCGACACAGACCTCTTTGAAATCTGATGAAATATATAAACTCCGATCCCCCACCAAAACCCAAACATATTTGCAAACTTTTTCATGTGATTTAAGGGCATTCACAGACTAGAACCTCTAGTTTATTGAGAGCCAACATTGTACTACATACTAGCTAGGTGAAGTCATACAATGTTATATATTGTACTACTGTAACATGGCAAGTGATGGATGGTGCTTGGGTCTGAAGATTAAAGAGAGGTTGTAGAGTGACAAGTTTGCAGGTTTATTTTAATGGCTTTGCCAGGAAAAGAGCTCTAGAGGTGGAAGCCTTGGGAACAGTGAAGAGACTCAGTAAGCCACTGTCTACTGAAGAACTCGGCCTTGCCCAGAGAGAGGTCTGTGTTGCCCTGAGCTTCTGGGAGGTAACCCATGGAGGAGGCCAGCCACACGCTATAGTCTGAGGTAGGAATTGGCCACCTAAAAGAGACCAAGCGTATGCTTTAGAGTGAAGTCTTTGGATCATGTAGTTGGCCTGAGGTCAACCGCAGCAGAACTAAATCCATCTTACTTATGTAGTGAAGGCCCAGTAAAAACCCAGGGCCCCGAAGCTCAGGTGAGACTCGCTGGTTGGCAATAATACCCCATGTATGTTGTCACACACTGATAGGCACAGTGTAACATGTCTCTGAGGAGGGTGGAAGCTCTGGCTCTGGGTTGAGACCTTCCCAGACTCTGCCATATGCATCTCTTCCTTTGACTAATTTCTGTCTGTATCCCTTGCCTGTAACAAACCACAGCTGTGGGCATAAAGTTTTAATTAGTCCAGTGAGTTCTTCTAGAGCACGGGTGGCAAACGCAAGGCCCAGGAACCAATCCGGCCCGGCATCTTGTTTCTACCTGGCAGCAGTGCCGAGCTCCTTGCCCCTAGTTAAGGAGCAGTTACATGTATACATTCCTAAAATGACATTCGGCCCTTTGAAGGCAACCACAAGGCTGATGTGGCCCCTGATGAAAATGAGTTTGACACCCCTGACCTAGAGAGCATTATGCTAAGTGAAACTAAGCCAGACAGAGCAAGACAAATACCATATGACTTCACTTATGTGTGAATTCTAAAAAACAAACAAAACAGAAATAAACAGATACCTTATTTTTCATACTATAAGACACTCTTTCCCCAAAAATTTGGGAGGAAAATGGGGGTGCATCTTATAGTCCAAATGTAGCGTACCTGGCTCACTGCAGGGGGTAGGGCAGCAGCTTGTGTTATTTATGTTATTAAATATTTTACCACATTTTTTGCTTCAAAATTTTTTCTCCTATTTTCCTCTGAAACCTAGGTGCGTCTTATGGTCCGGTGCATTTTACAGTCCGAAAACTTCGGTAGATACAGAGAACAAATTAAAGATCTTCCAGGTGAGAGCAGGGTGGATAAGGAGGCTGGGTGAAAAAGTGAAAGGGCTTAAGTACAAATTGCCAGTTTTAAAAAAATCATCACAGGTATATAATGAAGCACAGCATAGAGAACACAGTGAGTAATACTGCAATAACTATGTGTGGTGTCAGATGGTACTCCACGTACTGCAGTGACCACTTTGTGAAGTACATAAATGTCTAATCACTACATTGTACACCTGAAATGAATATAATATGGTATGTCAATTGTAATTAAAAAATAAATATATACATACATACAAAGAAGGGAGATGATCATTACAAATTAGTGATCATCTAGATCATTACCTAGATAAGCAGGGACTTAGGAACTTAGCACTTTGGAAAGATGAAAAGAAAAGGTAGGAAGTAACTTTAAACCCGTTTCCCTAAGACAACTGAGACTAAAGATCAGAAAGGCCTTCCTGCTCTCATCCCAGGGGCTAGGTCATATCACCTGGTTTTATCATCAGAAAGCAGGACCAACCAGAGCAGCCGAGGGAATTGTGCGAAAACCTGTGGGGAATAAGTAGCTGACTAGTAGTTCATATTCAGGCCTGTTTCATGTCAAAGGCCAAAGCAAGTCCAAAGTGCAAGTGTCATTGCCCTGGAACCACCTCAGGCATGGCTCCGAATCCAGGAGGGGGAAGGGCGGGGCTGAGAGGGGACATGAGTGCATCTGTGCAAAAGTCCCAGAGGCAGCAAAGCCACCAATCTGGCCAGGTAGGCACCGGTCTCCAAACCACCCATTCTCGGCAAGATATGAAGGCCTGGCTGAGGGCGGGATTGCAGCAGGATTACCTCTGGGAGAGATGAAATGCTGGGCCAGATGAAGAGAGGTAAAGCGAAGTTTTTTGTAGGAGTGTGAAAAGTTTTCTGTGTTTTGCTTTGATCTCACCACCCCATCAAGGCTAGGGGACCAGCAGAGGACTCTTCTGGACTCTCACTGCTTACCAGAAAGGAAGTCCTATTTTCTGGACTTGCCTAGTGAAAGCACAATTTAAAGTCTGTCCCTGACATGCCGTCAGACTAGCTAGCTATTGGCTTAAATTCTGAAGTCTTATCTCGAACTATAAGAATAGGGAAATCAACTTGTCCTACTTATCTCCCTATTAGCAGCCCTACCATCTCTCACCAAAGGCCAGAATTCTCCTGACTAGAGCACCCAGGAGAATTCTGGAAATGACTAAGGAAAACAGCAAGATCTCACCCAAGGCTCTCAGGCTCACTGCACCATTCCTATGATTCTGCCTCTTTTTACTCTGGAAGAATTCAGGGGAAAGCCAAATACGTGTAACACAAATACAATATGAAACAAACTCTGATATTGTGAAATTTCACTAAGGTACAACTAGGATAAAATAGTGGGGTGGAAAGGAGAACACCCAGAGGAAGTAAACCCAAACTCAACAGAGAGAATGAATTTGCTAGGGAAAAAGGGTAACAGGTAGGAACAGATTTGGACTCTGCAAGACCACTGTTCTCATTGTCTGTGGGTCCTCGTCAGCCTCAGTCTTCCTCTCTGTAAATGGACGTAAAAGTATGTTCCTCAGGGAAGACTATTCCGGATTTGGAGTTGCAACAACCAAAACATGTGACCTTGCTTGTATCCTGATATGAACAAGAAATGAAATGAAAAAAGTGTAAAATAAAAAAGATACTCCTGAGACAAAATAAAAAATTTAAAGATGAACTGGGTATCAGATGATACCCAAGAATTATTGTGTTTATGCTTTGAAGAACATGTCCACATTTTTTGGAGACACATAGATGTGGAGGTAACATAATATGAGTTCTGGAATTTGCTCTAACATACTTCCCGACAAGGAAGGGAGGGAAGGAGCAAGCAGGAGTTGTAATTTTCAAAGGCACTTTTCAGCTCCACCCAGCTATAAACAGCCAGTGCATGGAACCCTTCCCCTCCAAAACACAGTGCCACATTGAAAACCCAAACCTTCCTAAAACATTCTCGAATATGAGCCACACAACATGCTGGCTCCTGGTGGGGGCTAGTGTAGGTATTGCATATTCTCAAATCAATCACTTGACATTTTTACAGCATCACAAAATCTACACCTTTGCGCCAGCCTAAATCAACAATAAAGCATCAGCCAAGACTGCATATATGACAGGGTCCTTGTAAATCAGCAGTTGCCTTTAGGCTCCGGGGGCCTCCAAATTTGACCAGCTGTTTCAGACAGTAAAATCTCATTAGCTCAATGTCCAACCACTCAACAGTGAGGCTGACTTCAAAGTCACAAACACTCAGCAACCAATGGGAGAATAACCAGGAAACATCTTTATTTATAAGTTAATTAACAAGCTGAGAAGCCCATTTCTTGTCAATAGGGAAAAAAAAGGATAGTGTGCTATTTCAGGTTCATTTTTTTTCTTTTAATTATTCCTCTCCTTCTCTTTTATGAGAGTTCTTTTCCCCCTAGCAGGAAAATCATGGACAGGGCTTCCCTATGCCTAATGTGGGAAAATAGATGTTAACAGCAATTTACACAAGCTTGATGTTGACTTTATTATTCACTGACAAATTCCAATTAGTGATCATGTTGACTTGGGCACCAGGACAGAATAAGATGACATTAAATTTCATCTATGGAAGGAGGGGTGTTATTTATGGGCATTTAAGTAAAATCCATTATATATCAGCAATCTTTCTTAAATACATCAGCCCTGAAATTGGTTGGCAAGTATACTGGGTGCCAAATCTATCCCCATATCTATCAGATAGTGAAAAAAGAAAGATGGAAAAACTGTGAGCATGTGTAGGCTTATTTATTAATTTTTATTTCACTTGTTGGGGCAGGGAGATGGGATGCCAAGAAAAGGTCTCTGATCCTTGGCTACCCCAGGCAAAATATGCCACCGATGCTGCTGTTTAGCACCAGATGTTTTTATTGCTTTGTTAATGGACTACATATACCCAAAGAGTTTGATAAGTGCACATGTTTTTATTTGTTGGCTATGGGGCTTATAGGGGTGTGATGGGATCCAGGGGCTCAGAGGCGGCGGAAGGTGGGAGGTGGTGAACGTAACTGTATATCATCCATGTTTTGCCAGTGATGAGCTTACTACCAGTACCTAAAGCAAAGCCCACTGACTGGAAATAAACGCTTAGGGCCAAGATTTGGTAGGAAGGGGTCCAGCTGGAGTGTTAAGGCATGGAGGCCCACAGCTGGCTGGACCAGTAAATTCCTCCCCCAAAGCATGCTGCTGCCATGCGGGTACCTGCTCAACTTATTCTTATGTCTTATCTCTTCAACACTTTTGCCTGTATCATTGTAGTGCATTCTGCCTCTTTCAGAAGCTCTTTTAGAAGATCTCAGCTTTGAAATTAAAGAGAATAAAAGGGATACTAGTAACCAAGTCACTGTCACAATTTTTTTAAAGAACCATATCACTCTCAGATTATTTCCATAGTGACTTTTGAAAAGAAAGCTTAGCAACAATAACATTTTCTACTCCAACCAAAGATCACTATTACATGATTTCACTAGACAAAGTCTCAGGACAGTGATGGTTTGTATTAACTTCTATATCATTAGTAAGAATAGTGCTGTCGCACAGTGGGTACTTAATTATTATTTGTAAAATGAATGAATAAATTAAATCTATTTTACCTGTTGATTAGTGGCAAAGAAAGAGCTACCTCCCACTGGATTCCCAAGATTATGTAAAGATTTTTATTCATTTCTTTTCATCATGTTTCTCTCATATCTAAAAATCTTGAGTTTTCCAAAGGTGCTACTAATTTGTTTGCCACATGGATGCCAAACACACTTGCCTAAAAAGGAGTAAGCAGGAAGCCTGCTGGGCATGTTTTGTACTCTTTAAGAGCAACACCAAACTAACCACGGAAACACTGTCTAAGAATCAAACTGACGATTTCTGTCGAACAATGGGCTTTTGCTAGCAAACCTTCCAAATTACCCGAATGGTTTTAGAAACCAGACCAGAGACAACATTAGCGCACAAGACTCTGCCAGGTTCTCACACACGTTTTTACCATCACGCTCCATATTTTGGTACAGATGAAAGGGTAATTGGAGGCCTGTGGAAAATGAGTAGTGGGGGTCACAGATTTTTTTTTTTTGCTTCTCATATATCCCTCCACATTCTAGAAGAAAAGGAAATGACTTATGTAATGTTATGATAGTATTAAATGACTATTGTTTTGATGTTAGTGCCAACCACCTAAGGCAGGTCGGGCTAAGGATTCTGGCTTTCCAGGGGAGGGAACCACAGAAATCATGATTGCATTTCGTTTCTTTTCTCCTCTGCTATCCAACATAAATTGAGAAGCAGCACAAAACAAAAATTTCCAAAAATCTGAGGTTCTTCCCTTCTAGCCCAATGATGTGCTTAACAGGAAAAAGGAAATGAAATGAAATGAAAAAAGGTTTCCAAAACCATTGTAGTTACCAGCCAAATCAAAGTCCAAAAAAATGTTAACAGCCCATGATTATATCCTTGGTAAAGGATGATCCAGAACATAATCAATCCATCAGGAAAAAGATCGTGTGGTCCAAGATATTCCTTGAAAGGGAATCCCAGTAGTATATGAAGTAGCTCCAACCTTCCTCACAGCAGAAAAGTGCACCCCCCAAACCTGGTATATGAGTCCACCCTGCCAAAAACCTATTACAAAGCCTGCACCCCAGCATAATAAGATGAGAAGGGCCCAGCAGAGTAGGAGGCCGAGGCTCTATGCTCCAAATGTGTTCTCCATCTATCTAAGGAAAATTAAACATTTAGTTACTAAGCTTTATGCCAGCATGCTTTCATACTGGTGAGGAGCTCCAGAAAATGAGCTGACACTTTTTCTAACATGCTCCCTCTATCATGGATAAAATTATGTCAGCACCTACACACTTCGGCCCTGGCATTTATTTGCTCACCTGGATCCTGCTGGTTACATCCCAGCAATTAGAATCTTTCTTTGCTGATGCCTATTTTCATATGCATGTCCCGGCTTTTCTGCATCACATCTATAACTCTGTGATTCCTACTGTTTCTCCTATCTTTTCACCTGTTAACTACAAGCTCTCCTTCAAATTTACATAGATCTGGATTGAGTCACACAGCACCAAAGATTTACCGTTAGAAAGTTAAAGTCATCCCAGCCCACCCACTACACATTAATTTGGAACAGGAGACAGTGGGTATAAGGAATAAGCTCTTTTTTTAACTTTGGTATGTTAACAAAAGAACAATACAGATCACAAACACATACAACATGAGTTTATGTTTGAGTTTTGAATGACGTAGGCATCTGACCATTTGCTCAATTTATCTGCTAAACTGAATTCTAAGAACAAAAATCCATTTTAGCTGTTGTGCGGCCCCATCTCCACTTCTCATGACTGCAGTGGAGAACCCCCTTCAGATGTTCCGACCTTACAGATTTTGACTGACTGACTCCATCGCTCCCCACACTTGATCAACTACAAGTGATCTTTATTGAACAAAGATTTATAACTGCTCTGTTTTAAAGCATAATTTCTCTTTATATTACAGCCGAGTTTTGACTTGTTCATTCCTTTTCTTTTAAATTTACTTAACCTTTTCAGATTTTTTCAATTGCAGTTGACATAGAGCACCACACTGCTTTCAGGTACACAACACACTAACTAGAAACCTACATAAACTAAGTGCGATCATCCCGCAAGTCCAGCACCACCTGACTCCACATGCAGCCACTGCTGTGTTTCACCAGTGACTATCTTTGTAACTGGCAATTTGTACATCTTAGTCACACCAAAAAGATACAACAGGCATCTAAATTGAAAAGGAAAAAGTAAAATTTTCATTATTTGTGGATGGCATGATACATTATATAGATAACTCTAAAGATGCCAAAAATAAAACTATTAGGACTAATAAAAGAATTCAGTAAAATAGGATACAAAATTAATATTCAGAAATTGGTTTTTATACACCAATAATAAATGTTCAGAAAAATGAAATTAAGAAAACAATCCCATTTACAATTGCTAAAAACAAAAATACCTAGGAATAAATTTAACCAAGGAAGTAAAAGCCCTGTACTTGGTCTTTCACTATAAAACACTGAAGAAATTGAAGAAGATACTAATAAATAGAATATACTGTGCTCATGGATAGGAGGAATTAACATCATTAAAATGTCCATGCTACCTGAAGCAATCTACAGACTCAATGCAATTCCTACCGAAACACCAATGTACACTTGAAACCTATACAAGTTTATTAAACAATGTCAGCCCAATATAATTAATTGAAAAATAAATGCCAATGGCATTTTTCACAAAACTACAATAAAGAATCCTAAAATTTATGTGGAACCACCAAAGACCCTGAATAGCCACAGCAATCCTGAGAAAGAAGAACAAAGTTGGAGGTATCTCACTACCTGATATCAAATTATACTACAAACATAGACTATCAAAACAGCATCACACTGGCATAAACACAGACACATGGATCAGAAGCATAGACTAGAGAGCCCAGAAATAAACCCATGCCTAGTAGCTGAATGGATAAGAAAACTAGATTCATACATATTCTGTCTACAAGAAACCCACTTATTGAAAAACACACAGGCTAAAAGTAAAGAAATAGAGAGATTTCATGCAAATGGAAACAGAAAAATACTGGAATAGCAATACTTATATCTGACAAAATGGACTTTAAAGCAAAGGCTATAGTGAGAGACAAAGAAGGACACTACATAATTATAAAGGGATCAATCAAACAAGAGGATATAACCCTTATAAGCATTTATGCATATAACATAGGAGCACCTAAATATCAAAAGCGAATGCAAAGGGAGGGGCCAACAGTAAGGCAGTCATAGGCAGAGACTTTACAATCCCACGGACATCAATAGATCTTCAAGACAGAAAACCAACAAAGAAACAACAGCCTCAACACATTAGATCAGGTAGATTTATTTGATATCTACAGAGCATTTCACCCCAAAGCAGCAGAATATATATTCTTTTCAAGTGCACATGGAGCATTTTCCAGGACAGACCACATGTTAGGACACAAAACAAGTCTCAGTAAATTTAAGAAGACTGAAATCTTATCAATCACCTTCTCCAACCACAATAGTGTGAAACTAGAAATCAATTACAAGAAAGAAAATTGAAACTCATGTAAATACATAGAGGCTAAATAACATGTTACTAAAGAATGAATAGATTAACAATGAAATCAAGGAAGAAATCAAAAGATACCTTAAGACAAATGAAAATGAAAACAAAACAACCCAAAAGTCTATGGGACACAGCAAAAGCAGTTCTGTGAGGAAGAGCCATAGCAATACAACAAACAAGAAAAATCAAAAATCATCTAAACTACACATAAGGAAAGTATAAAAAGAACAACAAAGCCCAAAGGGAGTAGAAGGAATGAATAACAAAGATCTGAGTGGAAATAGATAAAATCGAGTCTAAAAATTGTACAAAACATCAGTAACACCAAGAGGTGGTTCTCTGAAAACAAGATTTATAAACCTTTAACTAGACTCATCAACAAAAAAGAAAAAGAAGAGAGAGATTGGACCTAAATAAGTAAAATCAGAAAGAGGAGAAATAACAACTGACACCACAGAAATGCAAAGGATTACAGAAAAATACTATGAACAACTATATGCCAATAAATTTGACAAAATCTGGAAGAAATGGATAAATTCATAAAAATATTCCAAGACTGAATCAAGAAGAAAAACAAAATCAAAACAGACCAATTACAACCAATGAAATAGAAACAGTTTTATCAAAACATAAAAACTTTCCCAAAAATCAAAAGTCTTGGACCAGATGGCTTCAGAGGTGAATTTTACCAAACATTTAAAGAACAAAAACCTATTCTTCTCAAACTAGTCCAAAAAATTCAGGAGGAGGGAAAACTCCCAAGCTCATGTTATGAGGCCAACGTTATCCTAATTCCAAAATCAAATCAAGACACTACAAAGAATATTATAGGCTAGTATCCCTGATGAACATCAATGCAAAAAAAATCTTCAACAAAATATTAGCAAACCAAACTCAGCAATACATTAAAAGATCAAGTGGGATTTATTCCAGGAATGTCAGGTTTGTAGAAATCTGCAGACCAATTAATATGATATACCATATAAATAATATAAAGGATAAAAATTAGGATATCAATAGATGCAGAAAAAGCACTTGACAAACTTCAGCACTCACTTAAGACAAAAAGTTTCAGCAAAATAGGAACAGAGAAAACAAAATTCAACATAATAAAGGCTGTCTATGGTATGACAAACACACAGCTAACATCATACTCAACGGGAGAAACTAAAAACAATTCCCTTAAGACCAGGGATGTTCAGTTTCACCACTCTTACTCAACAGAGTACTAGAAGTCTTAGCCACAGAAATCAGACAAGAAGAAGAAATAAAAGGCATCCAAACTAGAAAGGAAGAAGTAAAACTGTCATTATTTGCAGATTGCATGATACTGTATACAGAGAACCCTAAAGATTTCACCAAAACACTACTAGAACTAATAGATGAATTCGGTAAAGTAGCAGGATACAAAATAAATATTCAGAAGTCAGTTGCAAGTTTATATACCAATAATGAACTATCAGAAAGAGAAATTAAGAAAACAAACCCACTTACAACAGTATCAAAAAATTACCTAAGCATAAATTTAACCAAGAAGGTAAATAAGACCTTGAAGAAAGAAGTTGAGGAAGATACAAATAAGAAGTATATACTGTGCTCATGGATAGGAAGAATCAACATTGTTAAAATGTCCATACTACCCAACACAACACATAGAATCAATGCAATTTCTATTAAAAAAAGCAATGGTGTATTTTCACAGAACTAAAATAATCCTAACACTTATATGGACCCTGAATAACCACAACAATCTTGAGAAAGAAGAACAAAATTGGAAGTACCATGCTACCTGATATCAAACTATATTATAAGGCTATAGTAATCAAAACAGCACGGTACTGGCATAAAAACAGGCACATAATATAGCTCGATGGAACAGAATAGAGCGCCCAGAAGTAAACCCACACCTACATGGTCAGTTAATATATGACAAAGGAGGCAAGAGTACATATGGGATAAAGACAGTCTATTCAATAAATAGTGTTGGGAAAATTATACAGATACATGCCAAAAATGAAACTAGATGACCTCCTTATAAGAACAAACTCAAAATCAATTAAAGACTTAAATGTAAGACTTCAAACCATAAAACTCCTGGAAGAAAACATATGCAGTAAAATTTTTGGCATCTCTTAGCAAATTTTTTTCTGACATACCTCCTCAGGCAAGGGAAAAAAAAGAAAAAATAAACAAACAAGACCATGTTAAACCTAAAATTTTTTTCATAGAAAACAACAAGCCAAAAAGACAACCTAGTGCATGGGAGAAGATATTTGCCAATGATATATCCAATATAGGGTTAATATCTAAAATATAAAAAGAACTAATATAACCTAACATGAAAAAAAAGTAAATCCAATTTAAAAATGGACAGATTACCTGAAAAGACACTTCTCCAAAGAGAACCTACAGATGGTCAACAGACATATGAAAACATGCTGAACATCTCTACTCATCAGGAAAATGCAAATTAAAGCCACAGTGAGGTATTACATCATGCTGTCAGAATGGCTACCATTAATAAATCAACAAACAAGTGTTGGTGAGGATGTGGAGAAAAGGAAACCCTTGTGCACTGTTGGTAGAATTGCAAATTGGTGCAGCCACCATGGAAAACAGTATGGATTTGTTCATTCTTTATTCATTCATTTACCTAACATTAATTGTTTATCTGTGTTAAGATCTCAGAATATAATCATAAATCTGGAAGTTTACACTCAAGAGAGTTCAAGACTACCAAGGAAAATAATGCATGTTCATAACCATAAATCAGGATTAAAAAAAGAAAAGTACCACCACAGGGAGGTACCGATGTAATGCTACGGCAATTCAGAGGAACAATTTTAGGTGGAAGTTGTCCATGGAAGTCTTGCTGAAAGAAGTTGTTTTCAAAGGTTGAAGAATGAGCTCACCAACATATATATTAATACACACATACTTCATGGTATTTTAATAATTTTCCTGTCTCTCAATTATTACACAAGTTCCTTGAGGGCAAGGGGCACTATTTTGTCCATATTTATGTATTTTTTCCTAACACCTAGGACAGTACCTGGAATGTGCTCAGCAAGTGTTTATTGAATGAATAACCTTATTAATAATTAATTTCGTCACAGGGGGCATTCCAGACACAGGCCATGGAGAGCAGCTGATTGGAGACAGATTCTTTTGATTCCATTGTTCGGCGAATATAAAATCTTTCAGCCATGAAAAATAAAGCAGTATGTTTCATGTTCCATTTGAAAGTTTATTTTTATTTGAAACAAGCTTCCCCATCCCCTGTGCAGGCCCTGCTCCCCAAATCTGCGGGGTGTGCCTGTGTGTGTTGAGAGACGGCAGAGCGCAGGCAGACACTTCCTTTCCTCAGCCAGGTTCCTGAGCAGAGTCCTGGCCGAGTGGGGGCTTCATTCACAGCGCGTCCAAGTTGTGGGAACGTTTCGCCATGGCTACACCGAGGATTAACCAAGGTCGGGTGAGTGTTGGGGGAGATTTAGTTGAAGGTCCCCATAGACCCACAAGGTATTAATGTGATGGAATGTTTAGAGAATCATGCAGCTTGGCTCAATTCTTCAAACTTGTGAGGCTCCGGGTTGGAGCTATTGCTAAATTCCCATTTCCAACAGATCATCCGCAGCATGGGAAAAGACTTATGGGAAGGAGAAAGAGAAAACAAAGTCTAAAGCCTGTATACCTTCCATTCTGTGTGTGTATGTCTGATGGGAGTCTGGTGGGGAGAGATCGGGAAAAGAGTTAAGTAAATAACTAGATGAAATGTGCCATTCAAAGAAGTTCTGAGAGGGTGGAAGAAAAATAGCCTCTTTCCCGCATCACGGAAAACTTGAAGAGGACTGGACTTTTTTTTTTTTTTGGTCTCCTTTACTCTCAGCTGATTATCTGTTAAATGATAGAGAAGACCCTTTTATTCTGAAAAGGTATTTAATAGTAAATTCATTTGATCATGTTTTAGAGGTGACTAAAGCAAATCTTGTGATCTCAATGTCAATTTCTTAAAGATGTCACTAGCATAAATAAAGTGAAGAGCCTGGGAAGGGCACTTGCTTGACAACCCTTTACAAGGGCACATGGTGACAGCCCCTTGTACTTGATGACATTCGCATGTTAGTACAATCACATCTATGACATATTGGACCCTCGCTCACACCCCAGGGGAGTCATAAGCCAGACATTTGAAGCCCCACTTCACAAATAAAGAAACAGACTCAAGTTAAATACATTTAATTCCATATAACTGCTAATTAGTAATCCAGTCACTTCACAAATGTCTTTTCCTTGAATTCTAACACCACCCCTACAAGAGAAGTTCTGTCATCTCTCATTACGGATGAAGATTTCCTCAGATCAGAGAGAAATTAGGGATTTTTCAAGCAATCAAAACATGTGTCACATGGTGACTGCACTAGGGCAATATGATCATTAGGGAATTAACACTGTTCTTAAGTCACACTCCTCTGTTTATATGACAGCCTGTGTATTGAGCACCTACTATGTGTCAAGCACTATTTTAGGCACTCCAGATATATCAACATCTAGTGGTGTTTACGTGTACAAAATGGAGATAAATGAATGACTTCACTATTCTGTGTGCCTGCGTGCACACAGCATATGAGGCTCTGTAGGAACCGCCGGTCTGAACTACTTGAAATGAACTTAATAGGACTTAATTCCATGAGTGGAAGCAGCTCCTAGTTTTAGTACATTGAGCACTGCTCAGGTGGTGGCAAAGAGAAGATTTTCCTGTGCTGTTTAGTCAGGATGCAATGACTACATCCTGAAAAACCACCCTCGGGGCCGTTATAGCTAAATGTATGAGGAGGGACCCCCCAACATGGAATTTATTTATAAAAAATTGTGTATTTATTCTTATATGTTTAAACTTCAGTCACTTTCCAAGTACTGTCCATTTGATGCAATACACCTATCGACACTTTTTTCCACTGCTCAAAACGGCTTTTGAACTCATCAATATTGATGCCTTTGAGTGCCTCTGCCATTCTTTGTTTGTTTGTTTTGTTTCAACTCTTTCACATCAGCAAAACATTTCCCTTTGAGAACTCTTTTCATCCAGGGAAACAAAAACAGTCACTCGGGGTGAGGACAGGTGAATAGGTAGGGTGGGCATGGGGGTCATGCTGTTTGTAGTCAAAAACTGAACAGTGTGGGCAGGTGTGCTTGTAAATCA
This sequence comes from Anoura caudifer, assembly GCA_004027475.1. Classification (NCBI taxonomy): domain Eukaryota; kingdom Metazoa; phylum Chordata; class Mammalia; order Chiroptera; family Phyllostomidae; genus Anoura; species Anoura caudifer. The sequence goes on from PVKU01004082.1 coordinate 36,803, forward strand.
CCCATCATGAAACGGGCAAAGGTGCTGAGTCTTTAAAAACTATATTCAGTGAAGCCGAATGCAGCCTCTCACACCACCACCAGCTGGTGCACTGATACAGATGGGTTCCCAGAATACTCAACTAGTGGGGAAGCCTGCACTATGAGGGACTATCCTCCAGAGGATAATGCTGGTTTTTGGAGGTCCCCTCTTGTAAGTTCTCAACTCACAATCCTTGTAGACTCCACTGTCAGAGAGGATAAATTAGTGGTAAAGCTAAAGGTAATCATATTAAATGATGTCTATTCATGTTTTGTCAAAGATCCAAAGAATGTGAGGACCCTAGTTTCAATTTGAAAACACAATATTTAAAAGTTGTATTACATAGAAATAGTCACAAGGTTTTGTACAATTCAGCCATCAACTGTCTTTTAGGAATTGAGAGAGTGCTATGCTACCATTCAAATATTTTCTTTCTTCTCTCAGCCCCAAATTTTTAAACGTTAATTGATTTGGTCCATGAAATGTCCTGTAAAGTGGCCAGATGTTGTAAGAGAATCTTGATAGTATGGGAATTCAGCGGGAGACTCCAGCAGCATAAAATGATTCTCAAATTTCCCCAGCTCTTAACTTAGCAAAAACAAAGGCTCCCACTTTAAGTGGGCTTGTGAAGAATCTCCTGGATTCACTAGAAATGTCAGAGAAAAGAAAAATTGCCCACGACTCATACCACTACACGCACCAAATAGGAGTTTGTAAACAGAGAAAATTACCCTGCACTAGTAGCCGGAAGATCTCAGTTAATTTTTGACTCTGTCATTGCCCAGCTGTGTGACCCTGGAGTAATCATATGTTCTCTGGGTCTCACATTCTCATTTATCAAAATGGATGTTGAACAAAACTGTGCTCATTCAGAATGAACAAAGTGCTGTCGAGAATTAAAGGAGCAAGTCACTCTTGCAGGAATCAGAGAAGGCTTCACAGAGGAGGTGACATTTGGTCTAGTCTTTGAAGGATAGGTAGAGTTTTGCCAGCTGAAAAAGACAGAAACAGAAATGTGGGGATTGAAGAGGATGGAGGTGAGCGCGAAGAGCCCTTTGCAACCAAGAGTGATGTTCAGACCCAAACACGAGAGGGGATGATGTGAGGTCGTACTCAGGGCTTAGGGAAAAGCAGACAGCAACTACTCACCGACTGTGCACGGGCCAGGCTGGGAGGTCAGTTCCTTCCAGTTTCAGGGCCTTTCTTGGGTTAGATTTCATAGAGAAGGTAACAAGGAGCCAACGGGAATTTCTGTTTGTTTCACTGGCTTTTACAGTACAAGACTTTTAACACAGGAAGATAACTATCAGCTATACAAAGGATGAATTGGATGGGAAAGTAAATGATTTCTGAGACACCAGTTAGGAAGTTACACCAGGCTCTACATACGGGTCTGCATTTAACGCCTGGCTGATTTCAATGGTAAAAGAACTTTCTGAAGGAGAATTAACAAGACTTGTGACTGGGGAAGAATAAGAGTTCCTGGGGAATAGGAACTCTTCCTTACTATTCCTGGGGAATAGTAAGGAATAGGGAGCGATGATGGGTTCTTGGAAAACAGAAATAAGGGACACAGTAGCTGGATGCCGCAGTAAAGCCAAACAAATTTTACTTCAGTGAGAAAGACAAGAGTGATGAAAAATAAAAGCAAGGGCTAAGATACCCTAGGGCAGCAATTTTCAACCTTTTTCATGGCACATGTAAACTGATTACCTAAATTCTGTGGTGCACCAAAAATATATTTTTACTGATCTGACAAAAAAAATAGGTATAATTTTGACTCATCCACAGTAGACATTTTTTTATTTGACAATTAAGGGAAAAGAGGTCGGTGCCCCTGACTAAACAGTCAGGTATTGCGTGTTTTAAACATTCTCGCAGCACGCGGGCTGAAAACCACGGCCCTAGGGAAAAGACGCACCACGTGGGAATCTGAACGGATGGCCCGCTGCAGCTGCTAGCTAACCCCAGGCCCCCACACTAAGTCACTAACTGCTCTCCTGTCTTCCCTGCCTCATTGTTCAGAAGTTAATAGATTACTAGGAGAAAATGAAGCTCTGGTTTATCAGAGTATCAGAGAATATCCTTGTGCTGAAAAGTCACAATGCCAGGATCAGAAGCATCAAGGAAAGACATGCATTTTAGCTCTAGCACTTACACCTCACAAAGGCTCATTTTTAGAAACAAGCATATAAATCAGAACATTTTGCTGAGAAGTGAATTCTTTTTATCAGTAAAGGAAATTTGTGGCCCAATGGTGATAGAACATGGCCCTCTCAAGTTAGAATATGCTTTTACCTCTGCTACTGGTTCAGAAATGCTTTAGAAATACACAAAGGATTAAAAAAAATTGGAGTGCAGTGCCTTGGGGAGTACCGCTAGTTTAAATAAAACATGAAAAGTATTTATGAGCCCTTTTTTATGAGGTGGTCAAAGAAAAGACCATCCAGCATGTAACATAAGACTGGCTGAAGAAGAAAGCATTTCCAAACCACATTGGAGAGTTAAGCATGAATGGAATTTTATTTCAGTCTCTATTGCTTATTTAAATGAATGGTGTTTTCAGATGGGGCCTAAATGATAATGCAGATCAAGGTGAGGCTTGCCAGGAAGAAAATATACTAGTCTATTACTCAAAGAATGTTACTAGGTAATGTTGGAATAATCTGAAAGATATGGGTTTCGCAAAAGGGGGTTTCTGGAAGGAGTAAGTGGTTGTAATATGCCCAAGTCCCTTTTTCCTGTGGGTTGAGCATTTCACTAGAGTCAGGGCTTTGGAACTATTCCATGTTCAGCAAACGTGGCTAGGCCGTCTGCAGCCAACCGTGCCAGGGCGTTGTACACACAGAACCGCAACATGTCGTTACAGCCCTCGGTCCAGTCGATTACAGAACATACTGTTCTTCATTTAATTGTTGTAATGGACTTCTCTGAAGAACCCATGCCTTCAGCTTTGTTTCTCCTAAGTGGTAATGGGTCTGAGCTAATCTTCTCACAGTCCTCTCTCTGGGCCTCTGGGTGACAAAGAGCACACCCTGGCCAGTGGCAGCTGGCAAGGGTTATGGGTTGTGGATGCAGCCATGGAACAGAACAAAGATAACTGGCCCCTAGAGGCCTTAAACTGAGATGCTTGGCCTCATTAATTCTCTGTCTTGTAATGAGCATCTGCCCTGTGAGTTGTATCGGTAACAAATTATAATGGTAAAGTGTTCCCTGAGGCCGCCAGTTGACTGAGTTCCATAGCTCTGTCAAGAGTATTGATGTGTTCAGTCCTTGAATGAATGCTAAATGCTTCTGGCCATCCAATCAGTTATTCCACAAACACTGAGCACCAACTATATTCTAGGCATTGCGCTGGGTTATGACCTAACTTGGTGACTTTCTATCAGACTCCTTTTGGATACCAGCAACATAACATAATGCATTAAATCTGAACAAGTGTTTCTGGAATAGAAAAGAACACCTTTTTTTTTTTGTTGACTGATATAAAATAGAACCCATCAGATTGTTAACATAGCATTCTTCCTCAAAGAAGCCTACATTTCAAGTTCAGTAACTTTAACCAAAGTATGTATTTTGTAAACCTTACACTTGATAGAGGCATTGATAAATTTAACTTAGAAAAAGAAATATGGTAAGATTATCTGTCATTTGTGTATCAACACAACAGCTTCAAGATATCATGAGGGGGAGGAAAAACAAAATCAGGTGATAGGAAATTCAGTTTTCAGGAAATTCACTTTTTAGTACATTCAGTAAAATGGCAAAATCACTGTAGTCACTTTAACAAAACAAAACCAGCTTTCTTATAAATTTTCCTTTAATTTCACTTTTTTCATTCCTTGCTCATCCACCTTCCTTACCCCACAACATTTGGTTTGTGGTGGATGGGATAATAATGGAAATGATTCATGCAAACCAGGGATCCTGATTCTGCCCATTTGGATAGGACATCGCGCAGCTCGGCACACACATAACCCTTGGTGCCCATCCTCCACTTCCCTCTCTTCCTTCCCGACCTCCTTGCCAGATGGAATAGTAGTTTACCAGCAGGAGGGAACGCCATCCTGTGACCGCCTCTAGGCGAGCCCACTAGCTACAGAACCCAAAGCGCCTCCCTGTTAGCAGCTGTCAAGCCTGACCATCCCCCAGGGGAACGATCACTTTTTCACCTTGGGGTGGGGACAATGCCCCAGGAAATAAAGGGGAAAGTTTAATTCGCTTCTAGGAAGAGTTAATCCATAATTCCTCACTTCTCACTCTAGCAAAGTGATTTTTAAATTACATCCTTCCCTACCAAGTACAGGCCAAATAACAGGACACTGCTTCCAAATTCTGTTTTATTGCTGTCTTCTCCATACCTGGTGGAGGCCGGGGTCTCAGTCTTTTGTGTTTGCTCGCAGAGTGTCACGGGGTGGAAAGGGATTTCAATCAGCTTACGGCTTTCGTATTTGAAAGGCAAAACCTTTTTTTTTTTTTTTTCCAAATAGTCTATCTTACAGCTCAGAAAAGACCACTGCTGCAAGCCCCTATCTGTTCAGATTCTTCTCCTCTAGTATAAACAGCACCGTACCTCGAGTATTAACTGGAGGTCACTCTCTTGGACTTGCTGCTCAAATTTTTCCTCTTTTCTTCCCCAGGGGCAAGCATACTTTTAGTATTAAAATGAGAAGATGTAACAGCTGAATCCAGACACAGCCCAAGTATCTTCAGGAATATTTTGAATTATCTATTGGTAACTTTATTTATTTATATTGTTCCAGCAATTTAAAAGGCATGAGCATCAAATCCTACTAATGCTTCCCCAAAAAGGCACTTCGGTTCCTCCTTATCGTATTGTGGCAGAAAATTATTCATGAAACAAAGCTTCCAGCAATATAAACTTGGTGGCCATTACAATATGAAGAGCATGTTGTTGGTCTTGGCTCACTCAACAACTAGGTGTAAAGCAGTATTTTTGATAACTTTTCTATTTATGAGTACCCCACAACCAAGAGCAAAATTCTGATTCATACCATAGATAAGCCACAGTTCAGAAGTTACACTATGGGGTTCCTGTCAAGTGTCAGGAGTGTGCGAGGGGCTGGGGTGTTCGGGGTTCACAGGTGGCACACTTGCTGCAGTACCCAGAGGCCTCTGAAGACAGGACAACCTCCAGCTGTCACCAGTTGGAGACTAACCAAGATTCTCCACTGCTTTGGGCTTCACATCTGCCAACGTATGAAATGCTGTCACAGCCTATTGACTTTTCTGTAATAAAGTTTAACGGAGAGCTATTGAGTCTTTAGTTCGTCCAGTTACTCGGTAGGATTTACTGACCACCAACTTTGGGTCAGGCACTTTTCTAGGCCTCAGAGCCATGCCTCTTACAGAGCTGCATTGCACGTCCTTACATTCATAAGCACTTTGTTGAGGTCATTTCTCACAGACTGGACAGGGGTGGCCATATCAGGAGTGGGCTTTGGGTTTCTGCAGCCAGCCACTGCCATCTGTACTGATTCTATTAGTGATCCCTGTTGGCATATGTGAGATGGGGAGATGGTGTAGGGAGCTGTCCCTTGGTTCCTGGGGCACATAGAGGTGCAATCCCATGGACTAGGGCTTGGTTATGTGCCATTGGAAATACTGGGTTTGGAGATTAAAAGGTTAAGTCCGGTCTCGCACAGCCACTGGAGGCTGTGGACAAGACACAGCGCTGCATAAGCAATCTCTGTACACCGGTGGTAAGCACTCCCGCCCACACGCATCCCCAAATGCACACCTCTGCCCTAGCACCGAGACACAGGGCGGGGAGCTGGGGCAAAGGCAGCAGGCAATTTGTCGTTTGTGAATATCTTTTAACTAATGGGGGGCTTGGGGCTGATGCCAAGTGGTTTTAGTTAATTTTTTTTCTGTTATCATTCTGGAGGAAATGAAGAGTAATATGAGAAATCCTGATTGATAAAGAAAGTGTAGTCACGCTGGTCTGAGTTCTAATTCCAGCCGCACCACTTGTTACCTGAGGGTTCCTTCCAAGCTCTTCAGTCTGAGTCTCAATTTTCCAATCTGTGACATAAAGATTACAATGTCTCTGTCCCAGTGCTCTTCTGAGGGTTAAGACAAGGTGTCTGTCACGTCGCCCAATACAAAGTAAGGACCAAATAGTGTTAGGAAGCCCTTTCTCACTTAATAATAGATCAAGAATGTTCACCTTTGGATATGACTGGGAGGAAACACAGCACGTTCAGATCGGGGCTCTGTAGTGTACGGTAGTCTGACAGTCTCCAAGTGACCATTCCACCTAGTTGTTTATTCTACTGTGTTCCGGTCACATTCCATGAGAAAGTCACTGTCTCAAGAAGGACAACTGCCATCAAACTCTGTATGACCACATCATCATTTAATCCCAGATCTGCATGATTTTTAGGCGCAGCTTCAAGTCAATTGCTTACCAAGAATATTTGAAGAAGAAGGGAAAAAAAGATTTTTTTACACTTCCTAAGTATGTCCAATTTGTTTTTAAAAGGCAAGATTCCAGTCTCACAGTCAGAAAATGTGGTGTTTAGGGTAGCAATTATAATACTGTGACTATATTTCTCAAACCATAAATTGACATGTGGTCTGACAAGCATAAAGTATACTTCTGGAGACAGTGGGATAGAATATTTGAAATCAGAACTGGAAAATTTGGGACATATGAAGGCTATAAATAGTGGGCAGAGACTGGGCTGCTTCCAGAAGAGACTCAGTGCCTACTAAGAACCACATAATTAGCCAGCCCCCATTTGTAATACATATAAATACTGGTACATAAGAGGCAATTTAAACCAGAATGGTAAATAAGCCATGCCGGAGCCAGAGGGCTGCCTGCCACACACATTCCCTGTTCCCAGAGCTCTGTGAAGCCCCGTGCAGGCTAAGGCTGCCCTGGAAGAGCCAACGATGGAGCCGGGAAACAAACATGAAGACCCCTTCACACCCACATAGAGCAGTGTGTTCTTTGACGTGAAATGGTCCTCTTCACTGACGCTTTGATCTATGGAAGGGAGGTAGGATAGTTTACACAGAAGATTTTAAGACATCCAGACTTCTTCCCAGTGGGAGAACCTACTCTCAGTTACTCCTCCTCTGCTAACAAAACAGGGCTGGCGTTACAGTAAGACGGAGGAGGGCTGAGGCAAAGACTAAACACAGCAGTAGTCGCTTCACACATTTAAGGAAAGTCCTGCTCCTTCATCACTTTCACACTGGTGATTCAGAAAAAAAGGTGCAGCTCCTTGCAGCAAAATATAAGAAGGACCCTGATACAAAACTTGGACTACTCCAATACGGAACGGCAACGGACGAGATGTGCGTGGCACGCATTTACCAGAAAAAGGAGAGTGACATTCACCTGGGGTGCCTTACTCGTGGCTGGTCCATGCCAGACATGCCGCGAAGGGCCTCACATGTACACTGTCCTCTCTTAATCTCAATGGCCCCTGCTGTCATCTCCCCTTGTACAGGTTGGGACATCGGGGCTGAAGGCCACTGGGGAAAACTTGCCCAAGTTCACATGAATTCTAATAAATCGTACAGTCCCAAGTTGTCAAATCCCATGATTCCCAGCCTAACACCGTGGCAAGAGGAAACATATTTCAAGAAGAACCAAAACAGGGACTCTTCTCCCAGCCTTACGGTTTCTCACAGCAAGAACGTCAGAATCACTACAGAATATTTTGAAAATACAGATGCCTGGACCCCACCCTCGATCTTCTGATTCAGAGGTCCTGGATCTCTGTATTTTGAAGAAGCTGCCCCACATTCACTGGTGATTCTTACCCACACTTCTATGAGAGTTTTCTTGATGAACCAAGCTGTCTATGGCTGAGTTTCCACTTACTTATTCATCAGAAGGGATTTAAGAATTAACATTTAATATTAATATTAAGCATGTCTTGTGTTCTCAGTATAAACCCCCCTCCGAGGAACAGGAGGTTCGTGGTGGTGGTCCAGGCACTCTCTAACCATGCGTCAAGACTTCATACTCGGTTGATGCCTGCTCCAGGTCACGCATGCTTGACTACTGCAATAAGCCGAAGTCCCATCAAGGCAAACCCAGGTAAAAGAGCACTCCGTTCAGGGGCCCTGAGGATGGCCGAACTACGGGAAACCAGCGGGCAGAGGCAGCTGAGGCGGCGTAGGTGTAGTGATGAGGACACTACCCACGTGGCTTCCAGGAGGCGGAGTCTAAGTGCGCGCACACCGGGACTGACAGCAACAGCCCAAGAACACTGATCTACTAAGTCTGCAAAACGGGAAGGCCGAAAGGATGAAGAAAATGGATGGGTACCTTTCTAAAATCTTCATTGGAAATTTTGAGTACGGCTACCATGCAGCTAAGTATGAAAAAGAAATTGGACCAAAGTATCCAAGTCGATATATCTGTATAACCTGAGCCTCAGCGGTAATTCACGGCTTACTCTCTTAAACGGACACTAGGAGAACAGAGTTAAACATGTTCCACCGATCTTCTTCTGGCTTGGCAATTTACATCCCTAACCTGCCTCTGCCACTGAGTGACTTAGGTCCAAGATCTGACTCCATTGCCTCGATTTTTCAGTCTGGAAGCTTGGGAAGAGAGGGTGAAGGGGAGTACTGGTGGATGGGAGACACCACATTTGTCCTATACTTACATTCTAATTGCACACTACCCACAGTTATGTACATTCTATTTTATGTGCTTTATTAGAATCAGATGTGGAGCTCCCTGTGGTGGTGGTTGTTTTAACTCTCTAGAAACTTGAAGGGAAGTTAGAACTGAAAAGAAACTGAAGAAATTGGACTTTGGAATTAAATGTTTTGAATATTTTCCTTCCTAATTTGCTTTGTAGAGAAATGGAATGCAGACTATCATCAATGGAGTACTTTCAAGTGAATCATAATCACACGCTTGGGCAAAGCCATCAGTGAAGTCTACATGTGCAATTAAATGCCTAATTATAGTGAAAGAGCCCCTCCATTCTTTACTCCCTGACTACACCCTCAGGAAAACACACAGTAGCCTTCTGTCTTGAGTAGGGGTTCTTTTAAGTGTTTAAATGCCATGAAAGTGCAACTGTGTGTCCAATTAGGGGTGCAATTGCCAGGTCAAAGCATGAAACTCAGCCTGCCCCCGCTACACTGGGCTAACTGTCCAGATCCTAGTCACTAGGCCAAAGGGCCAGATTTGTCAGCTTCCTCTGTCATCCCAGGGCTCAGTGAGAAATAGTGGGGGTTTACCCTGTGCCAATTTTAGAGATGGTAGGACAGAGAAGAAATCAAACTTCATTGCTTCCTTTAAGGACTTTTCTTTACTTCCTCAACTAAGAGATAAAGAGTTACCCTCACATATTGCCCTGCTGTGTGGAAAGAGGTAGTTAGGGTGGAAACCTGGGAAGAATAGGGACTCCTCCTTTAATCCCATGTCTCAATACTTGGTCAGGCCCTTTTTCAGTCTACGGAAGAGAGACTGTGCATTACCAGATATACTCATTACTAAGGACCCATAACATGTTTTTGAAAGGTCATGTGGTAAGGACTTAAAATATTCTCTAATTTGAAAGTCACAGATAGATCTCCTTCATCGAAAGGTCTTACACTGGCTGGTCCCCTGTCTCTCCGGGTCCATTAATGCCTTCCACGGATTTTTAAGCCTCCACCCACAGCCACCTGCCACGTCTGGGACACTCCCTCTTCTCCACCTCTGCACTTCTCCCCTTCCTTGTGGGAGGAGGCTGCCTCATCCCCGGCTCTGGCCTTTTCCATCCTCCCACTGACCGTGCCCTGATTTGGAAGTTACTTAAAAATCAGTGGGAGCAGCTAGGGAGCGGATGACTGATGTCAAGCAACGAGGAACAGCGATAGCAGATAGAACTTCAAGCCCTAGGGAGGCCATAGGGATAACCAGGTTTGGGTCCCAGAGGCAAAGGTGAATACAAGGAATCAAAGGATGGGCTAAACTAAGCAAAGCAAGGGAAAGAAGCCATAGACCTCAAAGCGGGCTCAGGGGCTGAGGACAGGGTTCGATCATGAGAAACAAGACAAGAATACCGGCATTGGAAACTTTTACTTCAAACACTTCAACTAAACACCTGCTGTGTGTCAGGTGTTGATTCCAGAGGTCAGTGTCGATAATTCAATAGCAAACCAGCTGATAAAACTAACGGTCTGGAGAAGACCTGACAAGAGGCTTGGGATTCTGAACACGCAGCTACATGCACTCAGGGAGTTTTCCAGTTCCCTTTGCAGATTCCAAAGTCTAGGATAACATGTTAAGTGGTTCCAGCTAGAGTGCTGTTGGAGCAGGGCTCCGGCAGGCAAGTCCGAACCCCGACTTACTGGTATACGCTCATTCTTTTTCCCTCGGATTTGTCCGGGCTGCTGCTCTCCTACATTCCCGGTCTTATTTGCTTTTAAAGGGGGTGGGGGTGGGGTTTGCCTTTACATGCCTTGCCTCCTTTCCACTTGGCTTAGGAACAAAAATCCCAGCTGTTGATATTTCATGCCTCATCATGAAACAGGGCTTGATCGCCACTGGCAAAGCTGTCCCCATTGTGTGGCAAGCACACAGAGCTCTCCGGACCCGCTGCACACACCCCACCCTTGTCTATGCCAGAAGAGCTCAGAGTGATTCTGTGTGACTGAGTCATGAGCAGAACAGTTGACGCAGTGAGAGCCAGCCCCAATCTCAAAGAGAAATGCAGTGGCTATGCCACAACAAACAAGAAAGATGTGTTTCTAAAGTAAATCCAAACAGTTACTTAAATGTATCATTCTCATCAAAAATCTGCAGGCTTGATGGACAGTACTAATAATAGGGGAGGGATGAAAGACACTGTCTCCCCTTTGACACTTACAGTTGCGTGTGGCCAGTAACACACATGGGTTTCCGCTGACACGCAGCGTAGGAAGGGCCAGTGTGGCCAGTAGCTTGGCTGTATGGGAATCAGTGAGAGCTGGGGTAAGCCCTTTGGTAGGCATCCATTGGATCACAGTTATCAGTCATTAGTGGATCTAACATTCCTGTGGTTTTCCCCAACTATAAATATTGAGTCTTAGTTACATGGCTTCTGCTGAAATGGAGAAAACATAGAGCTGGGAGAACCCCAAAGAATTAAGCTTCATTAGTGAAATGGGAAACCTGTCTTGCGATAAATACAGGACAGATATTAAAGTGGAGGAATTTGATGCTGGGGAAGTTGGAATCATGTAGAACTAGCTTCTGCCTTGAAACTTTACCACATTTTACTGTAAATATCCAATGGGTGAGAAAGGACGGATAAGATACTCAGGGCACCTGGCACGCTTGGACACAGAGGCTTCCTGGGCTTATTCTCAGTGGCTAACAGGCAGCTGACAGCACTGCCCCTGCCCCCAGCAGGTCAAGTGCGCCCCGCCACCACCTTCCATCAGGTTCCTCATTCTCTCTCCCTTGTACTTCTAGTGCCTTTCCTCTCATCTCCTGCTTGTGGTACTGCCCGTCCTTCATGCATACACATTAGAGTAATCTTCTGAAAGCCAAACTCTCTCCATGACACCCACTTTTCCACAACATTAAGGACTCATTGTTACCTAACATAACAACTGTTGCTGCCATTTACTGACTAGTTTGTTTCAATGCTCTGCCTTCATTATTATCACTTACATGATAAAGTTGGGGGTAGCCTCTCGGTCCATTCAATAAACAAGCATGAACGAATCCTCTTGGAAGTAATTAATGAGAAAACTGAAGGTCAGGGAGTTTGTGCAATCTTCCCAAAGTGACTACTAAGTGCTCATCTTTGTATTCATATTCAGGTCTATCCAGCTTGAATGCTCGGTGTCTCTCTACTCTCTCAGACTCCCCTGTCAAATAAAAGTACAACCTTTTTGCCTGGTATGCAAGGACTTCCAAAATCTGGACCCCCAGATGCCTCCTGTTGTATTTCCCCTTTGTTTGGGTCAAAACAACTTACATGCAGGTCTCTGGACAAGCTCAGTCCCACCCTGTACAGTATCATCCCACTTCCCAGGATACTTCTTCCTCACATAAAGTCCATCTTCCAGGCCCAGGTGTGAAATGCTAAAAAGCTACCTTTGCCACCAAGCCTTCCTCAAAAGCATACAAGCATCACTAAACACCAGCTAGAAGTGACTTCTTCTTCTCAAATGCTGAACAGCCTTGTGACACTCTCTCATGGTTTGCATCATGGAATGAGCGTGGCCACAAGCTCAGACACCAAATACACTGAAGAGTAATTCTTCACTTTTCACTCACTACTTAAACTCGGGGACCTCTGTCTCCCCGCACCACAGGATTGTTTTCAGAGTAGGTTACATAACCCAGGAAAAGTGTTCAGTGCAGCCTGACAAGGAGCAAATCTTGAAATACCTATTCTTCTTCCTAAAATGATTTATATCCACGCATCATTCTGGTCACAGGCTCCTTGAGAAGAGAAACTCAGTCTTCTATCCCCACTGTGCTTAGTGGCACATGGTAACATTTGATCGATGAATGACAGACACAATGGACCTTCCAAAACCCATTAGGCTACAAATGGCATCAAAGCTCCATGTGATGATACAATGAAATTGCAGCAAGAACTTAATGAGGCAAACAAAGATGCTTCGTGGCTATCTTGTCTACTTAGATGAGTAGGGTCCAGGGTCCATATTGCCACAGCCACAGTTAAAGGAGAGAAAGATGCTCCAAATACACCTTCCTCTCCCCATACATGGATGAAAAGAGCTTGCACAGTGTTTGTTCTGAATAGCAGCAGTGGCAAACTAACCATTGCAGAAGTAGGAAGAGCAGCTAATGTTCATGGAGCACTTGAGTAGGTACCAGACAAAGTTTAAGTGCTTCACATGTGTTCGCTCATTAACTCCAGACAACAACCAATGTGAGGTGGCTACTATTCTCCCCCATTTTTAGATGGGAAAACAGAGAAACAGTAAGTTATTTCTAAGGTCTCACGGGAAGTGATAGGTCAGGGATTCTAACCAGATCCCCCATATATTCTACATATCATGGCAAACAGGGACTGTGTGGATGTTGTGCTGTGCCCCACCCCCACCCCACACCACAGTAAGGGTATCGGTCCAGCCAGACCTCAGAAAAGGTACCTGCACCCAACTCACACACACCCATCACACCAACAGGGCTGCTTCCTTTAAGGAGACCCACCTGCCTTTAGAACCTGCATCTGTACCAGAATCAGAGGGGTAGAAAGGAGGTGTTGGCATTAAGAGTAATATCTACCCTTAAACGCCCATACTTTGTGTTTGCAAAAGTAGTTGCATGCACAATAAGACATCTGTGGGTAAGTGACCCATACAGATGGAGCTCAGGTACAGGTAAAGACCCTGCGAAGGCCCTGGAGAGTGAGCTTTCTGCAGAGGTCATGGTATGTGAGGAAGCAGGAACAAACGCAGGCAACAGAGTAAAGGGAAGCAGTCTCACTCCTGGATTAGTACCTTCAGAAAAGCAAATGTAAGCAGCCTGATGAATGTACTTCAAAAATCCCACATTGCTTTGGATAACTATCCACAGCTTGGGCAATAGGACTATTTTACGTTGAAGAATTAATATTCAAATTGCTGCCTAAGCTAGTTTACACATGATGAGAGCTCATCCTGACTGAAACCATGAAAAGAACAAAAAGGCCCACATCAGTGAAGCCCCAAATGGCTGAGCCCATCACTAACATTGCTGTCACATAAACCACCCTCTTCCTGAAGAGCCAGTGGCCACAATACTCTGGGACCTGAGGCTAATCAATTTTGAAAGAAGGAACTTTGCAAACCCTTCTTGAGGGGGCCACATCCTTGACCAGGACGAATCCCTGCTGTTTCACTAAACATGAAAGGTGGGCATTGTACCTGCAGCACTGGGCACTGGGAGGATCTGGGCACTGCTGGGGGAATGTGGTGTGAAGGTGTGGCCCGCATCCCCAGCACACAGAACAAAGGCGCTGCACTCACGATTTCACTCATGAATTGACATCAACTCCTGGGCAAGCCTTCCTTCATCCAGTTCACCCTAGAACATGCATCCTCAGCAGGGGTGATCAAAGGGGCAAACACTGGTTCTTGGGAGATGAACAAAATCTTGTTTTTTATGTATAAATCACATGAGGTACATAAGCAGATATATACTATATCTGGGGTATTAAAATTTCATGGTGATGGAACTCCTTAGGAAAAAAATAAACTTCTTTGTGGGAAAGGGACAAGAAGGAGCCCATTTTTGGAACATCAGAAGAGAGAATTACAAGAAAATTGAGAAAGATTGAGAATGAGAGAAGTTGGAAGACAGGAGAGACAATATTCCCCAACCTTCAGTTGCCAAAACCCAGCCACGGTGCCTGAGGGTGTGACTAGAGCCTACATCCAAGTTATTGTAGAGTCCGGTTTGGTCCAGATGCCATCACCAAGGCACATAATAAAGGAATCCCACTTGCACAAATGAGGATGAACCCTCAAGTCATGGGTGTCCTGCAACTCAGGAAAGAGATGATGAGGCTTCAAAACACAGAACCTGATGGCACCTTGATCTTAGACTTCCAGCCTCAAGAACTGTGGATACAATACATTTCTGCAGTGTAAGCCACCCAGCCTGGGGTTTCTGTGAAGGCAGCTGTTACACCTGCTGTGGTGCACACGGTAGTTCCTACATCATCACTAGTGCCCATTCCCACCTGGCTCTCCTCTCCTGGCCACGGGAGGAAAATCGCCCAAAATCTATCTGACCACTTAGTTGTAAGCAGAAGTAGCATCACATTTCTGGGATGAAGCATTCAACTGCTGGATTAAAACACTACATAATCCTCTTCCATGCCAAAGTAACCAAGGAACATGGTGCGACAGAGGTGTCAGAGACAGGTGGCCCAGAATTTTAAACCACTGCTTCCCTGGAGAATTGGCCTGGCTCTCCAGGGACATTGTGTGGAAAAAAAAATGAGCTTTGTTCTGTGAAGCCATTGAGAGTTCTAATTTTTTTAAAAAAATAAAGGACAGGTCTTAGCCTATCCTTACAGATGTACCCACCCTACACACATGTTTGGGAGAAGGCCTCTGGTGGTATTGGGGTGTCTCGTGTGGGCTGTCTACAAAGTGAGATTGCTCCCCTTCGATGAAGTTATGAGAAAATGAAACAAACTGACAGTGAAGAGTTTAAACAAACGGGCTGGTCCACAGGGAGCTTAACAAACCGGAGAAGAAGGACTTGTTGATGTCTCTATGCTTGTCCAGTCGGGCTGGAAGAGAATCTTGAAGGCCTGAGGAGTCAGTGGTTAAAAAAAAGTCTATGCTTTGGCATAGATAGCTCCAGGGGTTCTGTTGTGGCATCAAAGATATGTCCTTCAAGATCTTCTCTGGTTTCATTCTCACCAGGAAGGCCCTTTAACCCTGGGAGTTTGGTTTCCTGGATAGCCAACAAGAATATCTGTTCTCACAAAAATATACACTACCATAGACAAATATAAATAGATTTCCCTGTACAGATCAATTAAGTGTGTATTTAACTGATAGAATTCTGACAAAGACCTCAAGACTTCATCATCCCAAAGTGCACTGATTACCACAGTTCCAACCCTCCATGACAAAACCTAACTAGAATAAGCTACCAGCAGGACCCATCTTTTCTACACAAAGCAGAGGGGAGGAGGTCCCCGAGCTTGTTGGTGGAATTCATTAAACTTGTTCTTTTCATCTGTACTTCTCATTCATTTCACACTCCCTTTAGTACTCATTTTAAGTTCTTTTACCAAAATTATGATTAACTTTCTCAGGACCACATAAAGTTGCCTACCCTACCCTGAGCCAATCACCCACGCAGTCAGCATGGAATTTATCTTTTGCTCTTAACACTTGATTCCCACACCTTGTGGAAAGCCAGCCACAGTGTATGCAAGTTCAGGCCTATGAAAAGCCACTTGGGCCAAGAGGCCAGGAGAGGCACACAACATCCAGGTAGTCTGCCACCTGCCAAATCATGTGACTTCCTGTGTTCCCATCTGTACAGACAGGAAACTTTTTCTAACTGCTCTGCCCATACAGGGGACTTGACTTCACACCAAGGTCCTTGTGAGCTGGCAACGGCTGTGCCCTGCATCACACACCCCTTTCCAAAGCCTCATGTGGTTCTCCATTTCCCTCAGCTACCTCTTCACTATTGAGTATATACTTTGAAGCAGATAGTGCCTTGAACAGGGCTACCCCCTCTCCCCAGGCTAATTACTGCTTCTGAGAGACAGACGCTGAACCCGCAGTATTACTTAATTCTGTGGTTCTCATCCGCACCACCCAAAGGAGCCATTTGGAATTGTGTGGTGGCTGCTCTTTGGGTTCTCACAATAATTTGAAGCACGACTGACCTCAGTAAGCACGCTGCAGTGTTTGGGGCAGCCCTGTGCAATGGAGGATTGCCCCTCATCTTGCATGCTTTTCACACGTCCCACCTAATTTCATGGAGATGAAAACCTTTCATACATTCATGCAAATATTAACGAAATGTCTGCCATGCGCAAACTGTGCTTTCAGAGATCTGGAGTGAATGGGATACTCTGCTTTCTGAAGTTTATAAAAACCTACTTTAGTTTTCTGAGCCTGTAACCTAACTTAGTTTTACACGTGAACAGAAAGTATTTCTGCACTGTTTTAATACACCATGTTTCCTAAAATGCAACCACCATGGAAATCA
Source organism: Anoura caudifer (assembly GCA_004027475.1). Classification (NCBI taxonomy): domain Eukaryota; kingdom Metazoa; phylum Chordata; class Mammalia; order Chiroptera; family Phyllostomidae; genus Anoura; species Anoura caudifer. The sequence goes on from PVKU01004082.1 coordinate 53,505, forward strand.
AGGGAAAATTGTAATTAGTTTTGTTCTGAAATCTACCAAGAATGGTTCATTGTGTCAAAACACCACATTAATAGCTGGTCTCTTCTTGAGGCAGCTCCAATCATTAGGGTAACTTGTCTGTCTATTCCATCCACTTTGGCAACTTTGCTGTTGACAGGGACCCTGTGACAAGGCCAACATTTTACCTCCACCTTCAGTGTTCACACATAGCCACACCCAAATGTTTACATTCAGAAATAACTGTATTTTACTAAAAATTGTTTTCCTTTAGTTTCAGCTACATTTTAGTTAGGGTATTACATTGTTGTTTTTTAATGTGTGTGTGTGGTTGGTTATATTATCAATGGATCTCATTTTCAGACAGCAAATGTAATGTAAAAAAATGTGCCTTTCTTATAAAGAGAGAGGACTGTGTCTGGTAAGTTGAGAAGCAATTCCTTAATCATCTAAGTCTAATGAGTTTGAGTAATTCTTCCTCAAGAAACCATATCCAATGAGAGCCTCACTCTGTGGGGCAGAAAAGCATGTATGGTTACTTATAATAAAATCAATGAAAACAAATGGAATTACATACATACTAGTGACTTGAACTTCAAGCCAAGTAAGAGTCCAGATATCTCATATTCACTACTTTGATGCAATTAATTCACAAAAATTAATAAAGTAATTATCAACTAGTCATTGGTTAAAATGACAAGCAGAAACTGACTCCTAAAGAAATACAGAATAAACAATAAACTTCCTCTATGTCATGTCAATGTCAATGTCATTGAGGAGTCAATGTCAAACAGGACATGAAGTGGGACCCAGGGCAGAGGATTAGAGAGGAACACCAGCAGAGTGGGAAGATATCTAAGCAGTGTGACGGGAAGCAAGAGCCAAGGGTGTGGAGTGCTAGTCCCAACAAGGCCACTTACCAGCTGTCTGGCTGTGCGTGAGTTTCTTTCCCTGTATCATCACAACAGTAGGAGAAGTATATTAGGAGATTTATTGCAAGCAATTGGCTTACATGATCATGGGAGCTGACTAGGCAAGTTCAAAATCCACAGGGCCAGCCACCAAGAAGGGTTTCAGGAAGGGCAGCTTCTGTCCACAGGCCGAATTCCTTCTTCAGAGAAGCCTCAGTTCTGCTCTTAAGGCCTCCAACTGACTCGATTAGTCCCACCCAGATGAACTAAAATAATGTCCCCTATTAAAGTCAACTGTTAAGAACTTTAATCATATCTACAAAACAACTTCACGGCAACCCTCAGATCAGTGTGTGATTGAATAAAAGGGCTATAATCCTGCCAAACGGACACATCAAAAGAGTACCACGGTCTACGTCTTGTCTACTTGGCACCCACATACATCTCCTAACATCCTACTTAATCTCCAAATAAACACAGCAACAAAGCCGCACCTCTGCCAATGATGATGCCGTCTATCCTTCCTGCAGCTGAAAACACACTAACCCTTTCCCCAGAAGGGGAGGCAAAGATCTTAGGTAAAGCTTATGCTTCTCCTTTCATATCCCGTTACTTAAACAGTGTGATATAAAGTTAACTATCCGTAAGAAATTTTATGTTAGATGATAAAGAGATAAGAGAAGAAAAAATACATAATACATAAGAACATATTAATAACAAAATAAGGAAGAAATACTTATAACTATTATCAACAAAAAGCCTCAACTCTGAAATGAGAATGACAGACCTATCTTGCAAGGTTGGTGAAGGAATTAAGTGATGTGCTCAGTTACAAGCACTATATTCTAAATATCATCATTTGTGTCATTGGTAGTGCTGGCCCGGAACTTGTAGTGGTATTAAGATGAGGACTGTGACTCAGAAGAGGGCAACAGGAAGTCTGTTAAATTGAGGTGAAAAGGCAATTAAGAAATCGCTATTGCTGGGGGAGGGGAAGAAATAAAACCATGGTGAAACAAACATACCAGGTTCCTGGAAAGACTAAATACTGAAAATATCTTAATTATTTCCATAGTATGTGCAATAGAAAGGCAGACTTCCTCTTAAGAAGAAAAAACATCTTTCATAAACGAAATATCTAAATAACATCTAGTTAGAAGTTATGAAGCCGCGTTCCTATTTCTCTCCACTCACTCTCCTCCTTGAGCCCACGCAGAAAGGAATCCAGGTTAAAGTAAAGGAGAGAGACAGGGTGGCAATAGTTTCCCAATACTGAAGCTTTATAAAAAATTGGAGGGCTGGAGACAAAGAAAGTCACCCAAAGAGACAGTCAGAGAGATACAGGCAGAGCCTGAGACAAAGAGAGCTCGAAGGAGGAATAAAGGTTCCCAGAGCAGGCACGCCTGTGTGCGAGCAGGCACGCCTGTGTGCGAGCAGGCACGCCTGTGTGCGAGCAGGCACGGAGCCCCTGCGGACAGGAAGAGTTGAGGGGGTGTCAGCTGTACTTCCCAGGTCCTCATCAAAGTATTCCCTGAAAAAATGGGTTCATTTTATTGTATGTAAATTATAACCCAATAGTTCATTTCTAATAATTATATATGTATTATAATCTTATTTTCATGAAACACAATATGTTAGAAAAACTTGAAACACCAAAATATCAGCTGTGGTTACTCCTCAGTAGTAGGATAGTAAGTGATGCTTATTTTAAACCACTGGTATTGCCCAGTTCCTGTGATCAGTATCAAAATTTTTTTTTTTTCATAATCAGAAAAAGTAAAATGTTTCTGAAGGATTTGCTTCCACCACTTTCCACTGGGTCCAGGCTCAGTTGAAAACAGTGCTGACCACTTAAAACCTATTGACTTCAAATTAATATCCGTTCACGTGTAATTATTCATCCACTGTAAGATTGCCGTACATACTTCAGATCCCCTGTTTGCCATTGAGTTAAAGGCAAGTGGAGTGAATGTACGTGTAAGTAGCACTAATGGCATTTGCTTGTCTTGAGGTAGAAAGAGCAACAGATGGAAAGACCCGGGACTCAGATTTCCAGACAGCTCTGCTAAAGAATTCACCGTGAGACCTTTGGTGAGACGCTTCCTCTCCAGCCCGCATCTTCTTCAGCCATAAAACGAGGGCTGTGAACGAAATCATCTCTGAGGGCCCATCTAGGGTTGACATCCCCCCACTTTATGTGCCCCTGCGGGGAAGGAAAGAAAGCAAAGCAGAGGCACATCGCTGAGTCATCTTATCATGGCATCGTGATAGAAATCACACCTCTGACAAGCCTCTTCTCTCTATTTCTCTATTTCATCTCACCCTCTCAAGCCTTCTTTGTCTTACCGGTCATGTTGCAATAAAACTTATTTTTCACTCCCAACACTTCAGCGATCCTAGCTGTTACTCAGATAGCTCAGTTCTTATTGGTAATCTGATGTTGCTCTGGCTCTCAATGGGGGTCTAAATATTTCCTCCTCTCAACTCCAGCCCATTCCAGCAAAACCTCACACCGTCTCCTTTGCCGAAAGCTTAGCTTGCCCCTCCCAACTCGGTCCTCCCCTGCTATTAATAAATGCACTTGTGCTGGTCCCACTTCTGTCTCGCAAAATGATATTGGCATTTAAGCAAATGCTATGTGACACAGTGGGGAGGGGACTAAAGGGGAGAAAAATAGGACAACTGTAATAGCATAATCAATAAAATATTTTATTTTTAAAAATGCCATGTGAGTTCGAAGGTAGGAGCCCCTGAAATCTTGATGTAATTGTACTTCTTTTAAGGTCTACAGTCGCTTGTCCTTGGCTCCATTTCCCCAGAAATGACTGGCACAGGAAGCTTTTTCGCAGGGCAGCTGGCCGAAGGCTGGCTTGGCGGGTCTTGTGGGAGCATTTCAGTTACAGTGTCATCTGCCAACTCTGTTCCCGGATGACCCACTTTGGATTTTAAGTTTCCATTGAGACCACCTGCCTGGTGTTAATTAGTCATGGTTTCTTACTTTATATGCAAACTTGTTTAATGTCCATGAACTGGCACAGAGTCCTGGGCTTCTCCTCTGGCTCAACTGTACAAGCAGCGTTCTTAGCTGGCCCAGCTAGTTGTATACGATGTAGCCAGGACGGCAAGTATTCAGCAAAAATCTGAGGATGAGGGGTGCAAATCCAAGTAAATCCCCATTCGTATTTTTCTTCTATACATTGCTCTTTGAAAATTTTGAACTTATAATTTAGGACAATTTTTTCTTATGCCCCACCCCACACATGTACCCTATACTTCCTGGAAATGCATAATGCACATCACACGAGAACCTGATAAATACAAACTTATTATTTGTAATGCTACTCTAGATATTTGTAATCTTTACTCATTTGTGATGTACTCTCTAAGTGCCAATTATTAATTAAGTGAAATCAGCTGGTTTCCTCTTACTTTACCAGAAATTGGGAATTGGAAACGATCTTTTCAGACTTAATAGCATTCCTTTAGCATGAAAAGAGCTACTGGCCTCCAAGGATGCTGTGAGCATGCACGCTCTCAGAAGACAGGTTCTGACCAGATGACCTTCTGAAATTTACCCTAGATTTTTCTTCAGTCTGTGGTACAAAAGTGAACACGAGCATATCAGAATGGCGGACAGCGTCTAGAGAGAAAAGAGTGGGCACGGGCACGTAATTAAAGGGAGCCAAGAGCTCTGGAAGGCATGAGAATCCTTCATGTCCTGAGGGAGAGTGGAGTCATTGTCTCTCAAAGAAGCACTTGTATCTTAGGCATTATGATGTTAAATTCACTAATTTTCACATAATTTTGGACCAACATCAAATGGGGGTAGAAAAAAATTAACTAACAATTGCTGTTGTCATTTTTACATTTTCTTGAGTTGCCTGCCATGGAGATTTCCTCACTGTGTTTAGAAACGCCCGTTTAGAGAAGTGACAAGGAGCGTCCTCTTTGCAGAAGTGGTGCTGTTTTTCATGAGCCCCAGACTATCCGATTTTATGTTCCACTGTGCCAGTGACTAAATCTGGGGCCAGAAGTGGCTGGAGAAAGCGGGTATGGAATTACTTTTCTGTCATAATTTAATGGACAATTTTCTGGGTGCTAAGTATTAAATGGTTTTAGGAAATGATGAATAGCACCAGCCTCAGAAATTGGAAAGGTTCCATTTCTCCAATTACGCTCTTTTAGATCCACAAATAATCTGGGATTAGCTGGCATCAGGAAAAATCATCAGCCACGGCCACCTCATCTTCCCCTCTGGGCTTCTCCTCTGGAGCACATCGCCATGGGGTGCCACTGGATGAGGGAAGGAGAGACTGACATGTTCATAAGATCACTCTGTTAGAGCTGAATCAGATTTCAGGAAACAGCTAGACTGGTGCCGGATGATAAACATAAATATGTAATATCTAAGAGTAAATGGTCTTTAGTCTTGAATATAAATGAATTACTGAAATACAGCATATGAGGAAACTTCTGGAAGATAAAAACACTGATGTCCTAGATAGTATAGTCCATATATTTTTTCATGTTATGTGATTGCAAGTATGCATTACATATTTTATACATTATGCATATTAATACATTATGCATTCTTCCAGAGATAATGGCTGACTGTACTAATTAGTTATACTATGTAGTAATGAGTGGTACATACCAGTTAGGTATAGGTATATTGGGGTGGCCAAAAAGTTCATTTAGTTTTTTCAGTGGGATGGCTCTAGTAGTACTTAGTTGTCTTTAACTTCATTCAAAACAATTTGGTTAGATTGCATTGTGATAGCTGTCACATCAGTGCACTGTTTAAAAAAAAAAAAACTTATCAAAATTGCTGAATTTTTGTGCAGCCATTTTAACATTGAAGATGAAAGAAGATATGCAACACTTTTGGTATATTATGCTTTATTATTTCAGGAAAGGTAAAAATGCAACTGAAATGGAAAAAAAGATTTGTGCAGTGTATGGAGAAGGTGCTGTGACTGATCGAACATGTCAAAGTGGTTTGCAAAGTTCCTTGGTACCACTGACATTTTGGCCAAGTAATTCTTTGCTATTGGGCTATCTTACACATTGGAAAATGTTTAACAGCACCCCTGGCCTCTACCCACTAGAAGCCAATAGTGGGAGACAGCTGACATACTCAAAACATCCAAATTGATAAAGCTATTGATGAAAATGAAAAATGTGTCTTTTATGGAAAAAGTAAATGGACTTTTTGGCCAAACCAATAATTTCCAGGACAGTAGCCATTTCCTATCAAAATCTACATTCACCCCTTTAATGAAATTTTTTTAGCAATGTTGGTATACTTAGAGAGGAAAAACAGCTATTGAGTTCAAGTTGTAGTATTCTGCACCTTCATTTAATATTCTCTTCAAAAACAGATATATCATTGATGCTTGAATTAACAGATTTGAACAGCATTAGTCCACTTACATGTGGATTTTTAAAATAAATATTGCAAACAATTTTTCTCATGATTTCTTAACATTTTCTTTCTCTAGCTTACTTTTTATAAGAATACAACATATAATACATATAACATGTAAAATATGTGTTAACTGCCATCAGTAAGGCTTCCTGTCTACAGTAGACTGTTGGGAGTTAAGTTTTAAGGGAGCCAAAGTTATGCATGGATTTTTGACTGCTCAGGGAGCACACCCCTACCCACCATCCCCACCCCTGCCAATGTTCAAGGGTCAACTGTATTTGCTTACTTCTATGTCAAGAGATTAAACATTATCATGTTGCCATATGCCAGGTACAATTGTCTAACACATTCATTTTTTTTACTGCTTCTGCTGTTCTGTGCTGATTTCGTTTTTTAACGTTCTGAGAACTGAACTTTTCCTTTTGTAATTGTCCTTAGCCTTTGCAATAAACATTATTGTGCTGTCATTTCCCTCCTAAACCACTTTATTCTGATTTATTGCTCTCAAGCCCTTTTTTAAAAATTTCTAATTTCTACTCCCTTTAATTAAAGGCCAACATTTGAAACTACCGTTTAATTACTTTATTGTTGTTCAGCTTCAGTTGTCTGCATTTTCTCCCCATCACCTCTCCCCCCTCCCCGCCCCTGCCAAACCCACCTCCCTCCCTTGCCTCCACCCTCCCCCTTGGTTTTGCCCATGTGTCCTTTATAGTAGTTCCTGAAAACCCTTCTCCACCACTGTCTTACTATTTATATAACAAAAGTGCTATATTAAGATTTTGATCCCATTCACTTCCTTTTTGAATCAAAAAGTATCAGATTTGTTACTAATAAAATATCTTGCAGTGTTCACAGCCGCTATCACTCTCTAACACCAACGCCTCCTCCAGCTCATCGAGCTCCAGCCGTAGGAGAAGCGGGTAAGTAAAGAGGTGTCTAGACCACGGCTCGTATAAAGCAGACTGCCCACAAGTCAACTGGTGGTAAAGCACTGAGGAAGCAACTGGCTACCAAAGCCGCTGGCAAGAATGCACCCTCTCCTGCTCAGGTGAAGAAACCATCGTTACGGGCCTGACACTGAGGCCCTTCGTGAAACGTTATCGGAAGTCCACTGAACTTCTGACTCATAAACTTCCTTTCCAGTGTCTGGTATAAGAAACTGCTCAGGACTTCAAAACAGATCTGCAGCTATGGGCGCTTTGCAGGAGGCAAGTGAAGTCTGTCCCGTTGGCCTTTTCGAAGACACCAACCTGCATGCTGTCCATGCCAAATGTGTAACAATTATGCCAAAAGACATCCAGCTGGCACGCCGCACAGGTGGAGAACGTGCTTAAGAATCCACTAAGAGGGGAGACATTTCATTCTTCAAAAAATAATTCTCTTCCTCCTGTTATTGGTAGTTTTGAACATTAGATTTTTTTCCCCATGGGATTCGAGTGGTACCTCAGTACATGATGGCAAGTGGAAAATAAGGGACAGAAGTCAGGTATTTGCAGTTTTTCAATTTCATTTGTGTGTGACCTTTTTAAATATAAATGCAGAGACATAAAGCATTAATGCAAGTCAAGATGTTTCCGTGAGCAAGTTTCAGCAGTTCAACTTTATAACAATATAAATAAATGGTAAATTTTTCTGGACAATGCCAGCATTTGGATTTTTTCAAAATAAGTGAATTTCTTTTTGATGGCAACTAGATGGTGTTTGTAGCATTTTTATCACACAGGTGATTCCATCCATTCGCTATACTTTCCTGAGTTGTCCTACATGCAAGCATGTTTTTAGTGTTGTCTGTCTTTTGTGCTATTCCTGTAAGTTCGCTGTTGAAATACATTAAACTATAAAAAAATCATTCCTTATAAGGATGTTACTTTCATGTTTTGAATCATTAAATATCTTGTTTCATATTTTGCTTGAAAGTATGAAGCAAGTAGTAATTTGCCACAGATATTTGACTAAAACTCAACTTGTATCTTTTACATATTCAGATTGAAAATACCATATGTCCTCCAAGAGTCCATTTACATTCTTTTTGAAAGAAAGTGGGATGTCTGTGGATAGGTGGACGCATGCTTACATAGATATCCTTGCATCCAGCAGATTCAGTAAACAGAAGGATATTTTAAAAAATACATAAGAGCTGTGTGAATAAGTTATTCAACATTAACTGACTATTGATGAAGAAAGAGTAAGCTAGAAAAACACTAATTAAACTTGCTTTTCATTTTGACTGAAAAAGGAGTAATTATAGCAACCATATTTTTCTGTAGGGAGGGAAAAAGAGATGAGGAGACACTGCTGTAGAGAGAAATTCTCTCTTAGCCAGAAAGACACTAGTTAGGTGACATTAGCAAGAAGTAGCATAAAAAAGCCAACCCAGCAGCAAAACTACAGAGTAGTAATTAGCACAAGAACCTCAAGTATCTGGCAAAAAACTGTGACTAGAACCCAAACTAAACATGAGGACACAGCTATTGCAGGAAAAACAAACTGATTTGTACCTTGATGTTTGTGTTTAATTCTTAGCTGGTATCCATATACTATCTATCAGTTTCTGATTATAATACATTGTTAAATATTTAAATTCTTAATGGAGAATCCTATTGTTATACCAAAATGAAAACTGATTAGGTCTTTTAAGTCTCCTGTCTAGCCACACTGGAGGAAATCCTAGCGCTTCTGCCTGTGCGGTTCAGTCCGGGCCACTACATGGAGACAGGGAGCTACCTAACTGCAGGGAGAATGTGTGGTGGGGTGTGGCAGACTTTCACTGAGCTGGCTCTGTGTGAGAGCGCACTTTGCACCTATATCATGTACACTCAGCCTGAGACGAAGTCCAAAATTTGGTTTAAACTTTACCCATCTTTCTTTAAGAAAAACAATATCCATACACCAACAAACACAATTCAAACACATACGGGACTTTCGCTGTCTTTTTTAAAAGTAATTTTTTTAGGGCATGATTTTAACATCCAGACTATGAAACATAAAAAAAAATCAGTTCCTAATTTTCCTTGGTTAAAAACAAAACCGTAGTTTTAATCATCTTTAATAGCAATCAAACAATTTTCCAAGAACCTGACCCAAATGCTCTGCCTACTATATATAATCCAAATGATTATATTAATGAAAATTCAGGTAACATGCTTTATGAATAACAGATTGATATAAGATTTCCATGAAACTTAAAGCAATTTCATAAAAGTCACCATTGTTGGGATTTAGTGTGGTTTTATGCTTTTCCTCCATTAATCCTCCAGTGGGTGGGATTTAACTTTTTATGTGAAATGCATGACAAAATATTTGACTGGTTATCAATTCATTATGAAAGTAGTTACATGGTTTTTCCAGTGAGGTTGGAGCAAAAAGATTTTGGAATTTCCAGAATTTGCAGAAATGGAAAGAAGCCTGACCAAATTTGAATTCTGCTCAAGGAATAAAAAATGACTTTGGATGCCATTTTGAAATGTGTGTGCGTGTGTGTGCCGGGTTCTCTTCTTGCCAGCTGCAAAATCTCCCAGAATGCCATCCAAACATGACGGAAGACAGGTTACTCTAAACTCATTCTTTTAAATCTTTTCTTCCTCCTTTTTCCTTTTTTTAAACATTAATATGTGGTTGCCTCTTGAGCACCCTTCTCTGGGGACCTGGCATGTGCAACCCAGACATGTGCCCTGACTGGGAATTGAACGAGGGACCGTTTGGTTCACAGGCCAGCACACAATCCACTGAGCCACACCAGTCAGGGCTTAAATCTTTATAATAAAAAAATGGATACATACTTTCATATTATTGACAGAAAAGTAAAGTAACCAAATGAGGTGAAAGGTTGGGACTAATTTCTCTCTTCAGGGAAGCAGCAGACTTTCTACCTGGTGTTAGCATAGGTCCACATAATAGGTACTAGAAGAAAAGTAACGGCTGTTATACCATTTTTCTAACTAGTTCATATGTCATTCTATATGTCAGACTGAATCCTAGAAATACAGATGTGGTAACTTCATTAGCATCGCAGCCCATTTTACAGAACTAATGTTTGATTGTTCTAAAGAGGGAACTGCTGTGGAAGAAGTACAGTCAGGGGTGCCCAACCCTTTGGCATCTCTGGGCCACACAGGAAGAAAAAGTTGTCTTGGGCCATGCATTAAACACATTGCAACACATGATCACACACACAAAAAAAATCTCAGAACGTTTTAAGTAAATTTACAATTTTGTGTGGGGCCACATTCATAGCCACCCTCAGCCACATGCAGCTCACAGGCCGTGGGTTGGATGCCCCTGGTAGAGGACACTAAGCTCCATTGGGCACCCAACACCAGTGAGACCTGTGAGGGCTACTAAGTCAGATGGTGCATGGCTCTTTCAGGCACTCACAGTTGGATGAGAAGGCAACCCAGTAAACAAAAAATTATCATGCAAGAAGCTCTGAAATAAAGAAATATATGGAATTTCTTAGGATCATGAGGAAGGAAAAGCTATCACACGGGTAGATGGGTGGCATGGGTGGCGAGTGTGGCAGCCAAGCCTTGAAGGATGAGTAGAGCGCAGAACTCTTCAGCTGAACAGGAAGCCAAAGGACAGGGGAGAGAGATGTCACCATGAGAACAAGGCACAGAGTGAAGCAGCAATTTCCTCACAGAGGAACAAGCCCCTTCTTTGTCTAAACTGTCTCTTAGTCTTCCTCCAAGGCAAAGGAGCAGATGTCTTGACTGTCCGGGAGAATAACATAATGTCTCCCGCTGGAGCACAGGCTGCGTGAGTTTGCTCGCAGCTGTCTAACAGGCTGCAGTCCCTAAGCTTCGTTTTCCTCCACAGTGATTCAAACCGAGTGCGTGCGCAGCATCCACGTGAATCAGTCCATGTAATCCCTGCAGGAGCTGGGGAGCAGGGAAACCTACATGATCATAAAGCTCATGCTGCTGGCTGTGCCCTAAGAAAGTCCTTTGTCTCTGACCCAGGAGACTTGAGTCTTCCACCAGCATCGACGAAACTGTGGCAGGCATAGCAAGTTTGCCTCGCTTAATGTAGGGTAAAATATCAGGCCATTCACAAACATTAACAGATGGGTAGTGGTTCCATCAAGCGAGATAGAAAACAGGAGAAAGAAATGGAAATTTAGGGAAAAGATGATGAGTTTGGTTTTGTTCTTATTGAATATGAAGTGGTTGTGCAGGCAGAGAATTGGCAACATGAGTCTGTATTTCAGGAGAGAGGTCTGGGCTAGAGATACACGTTTGAAAGTTACTGAAATCCTTACGGGAGTTAACACCTTGAGGATGAGAACTGTATCCTGGAGGACATTAATATTTAAGTGGTAGGTAGAGGGATGTGGAAGTCTTTAAAGAACACAGACAGAATGGAATGAGGATACTGTGTCTCTCAGAAGCCAAGAAAGTGCAGAGTTCCAAAAAGAGAGTAAATCACCAGTATACTTAGCCAATAATGGAAAAATTAATATCTCAGTGGATTTGGCACTTAAAAGTCACTGTTGTCCTTGTATGGTATGAAACATGCAATGGTCCCAGATCAGCTGACCCGCAGGTCCCCTCCTCATTCTCCCTCTCCCTCTGCATCCCAGACTGCACTTCCCAAGCTCAAGTGCCAGCTGGTTTCCAACTGGGCTGAGTTTAGCCAAAGGAAGACATTGGTGAGAGATTAAAAGGTGACAGAAATAGAGAGGCCTGGTTCCTGCTTCTCCTCTCTGCCTTGGACGACATGGCTGGCCATTCTTGGGCTGAATCCCCTCAACGGCTTTAGCTCCCACTGGGCAAGCCAAGCAATCCAAGCTTCTTGCCTCCCTGAGCAGTGCCAAGGCCATGGTCGGGCGGCACAATCTTTCTTTTGTCCCTCCTTTCTGAGTATGGCAGTGGCTCCTACGGTCAGCACCTCTGGGATTCCTCACATCCCCTCTCTGGTTTCTCAGTTACTCTACTTCATCTAATACATTTCCCTGCATTATATTTTCTTTGTAACAAATCACAAAAGTAGCTTATTTTTGCCAGGTTGGATCCTAATTAGTACAAGTGGTTAAGAACAAAAACCAAACATGACGGGGCAAAGAATGAGAAAAGAAGATGTCACAGACCAATAGGCTGGATTATTCTCCTAGCAGTTTGGGTGAAAAGAAATGAGACTTGATGGCAACTGGAGGGTTATGTCTTTTAAACTTGATTTGGGATTTAGATTGGGCAAGACACGATCTTGCTTGCAGGCTGAGGGGAAGATGTCTGGGGAGGGAGGGAGGGAGGGAGGGAGGGAGGGATTGATTGATTGATTAAAGGTAAAGGAATTGAGGGAGCTGATAATGGAATGAAGTTCCAGAGGAAACAGAAGGTGAGGGGTTTCAAAGAATCCAGGTCACAGGTGTGATCTTGAGGAGAGTGGAGAGTTGATACTCTGAAACTGTCAATCAGAAGGTAAGGACTGATATGGCTACAAATCACTGTGTAAGCAGGGTAGGTAATATTTTCCGACGGCCTCAGTTTCTCCCAAGAGTCTGAGGCTCTGCTGAGACTGGAGGTAGTCAGGGGACCGGAGGAGAGTGGTGGTGGTATACAATTCCTCTGTGGAGAGCAGGAGCAGGCCAAGGGGCTCTGAGAGGACTGATGGGGGATGCAGAGGGTCCAGCTGAGGTAGAAAACAAGAATTTTAGTGGTGTCCATCTGCATAGTTTTCTAGTTTGGGTTCCCCATCCCTCACTTGTCAGTTGCCCCTGTTTGAGAGCAGAAAGGCAAGCCCAGGGTTGGGGTCTTGCGGGACGAGTGCTGTGGGAGGACAGGGCTACAGGGAAGCAAAGGTGAGAGAGTGGATTGCATGACCCACCAGGAAGCACAGGCAGCATAACCTGCAGAAAAAGAATGCACGCGGTGGTACACACGGGCAGGACTGACTTCCTGTCCCAGCTGCGGAAACTTGGGCACGTGGCTTTGCCTCAGTTCCCTCATTTAAAAAAAAAAAAAATAGTAGTAGTTCCTACCTCAAGAGGTTATGAGACTGAATGAGAAAATATACAGAGAACTCAGTGAGGGGCACTGGAATCGGACATTTTCACTATTTAGATCCCTATTAAATTTTGATATCTGTCGACCTCTCTTTGAACATGGGTCTTAATCAGAGAACAATCCTGAAACTGCCCTGAAACACACCATGTGGGGTTCAACAACCAATAAAGTCCACTTGAGGCCCCACTGTGGCTCAAAACCACACAGGTAGCTTCTGGCATGACTCTGATTTATCCTCTTTCACACAGAATACAACTGTTTGAATAGAGCTCTACTCGAATCTGCATGGAATACAAGCCTCTTCAGAAACATAGACGATGCAATTCAGTAGGGCACACACAAAAAAATAAAATAAAATAAATGGATCAGGTATGGAAATGAACCCTCCCAGGACCAAAGCCTGAGAGAGCTGGTGGAGGCGTCTGGGAAAACAGTCACAGACGCTTTGTCTCACAGTCCAGAAGAACCAGGGGGCACATCTCCCTCCTGCGGCGTATTTATCCCCAGTCAGAAAGTGGTCACCCGGTCTATTGATGCTCCTACTTTTTTGCCTTCTGCCTTCCTACCCACTCCTTTTTATCTCAGTACCCAGCAGAATGGAAGAGGATTCTCCATAGCACCATCATTCTCAGATGGATCAGAAGATAAGAAATGTCAGCCAATTTTAATACCTCTAACACGTTGTTAAAGGACAAAATTATTGCCTATATGAGTTTTTTGGAAATACAATTGTGGGTTTATGTCACTTACAGGTAACCACCCCTTTCTACAGTAAGCATTATTGTAGAAATTCTTTCTAACAAAGAGAATTAAATCAGCTAAAACAATACTATGAATTTACCTATTTTCACTTGCTCTCAGTTAAAAAGAAATAATATTCTCAAATATCTGAAACCCTACAAAGTGGAGAATTGCTAATGATTGTATCCTTACTCCTTTAAGGAAATTCACGGATATAAAAACGACACATGTCATCACTAATTCCTAGGAATCCAAGAGAAAATATACAAAGGGCTTAATGAACAGATGAAGAAAAAACTGGTAACTGACGTTTCTGGCTAGGGAATACGACAACCAACAGAAGGGGTACTGGCCAAATCTTTTCACAGAGAGAAAAGTACTAAAAGCTTCACCCAGAGTCAACAAATGCCGGGTTCTGCAGAGAGGCGTCTTAGGGGACAGATCTGTTAACCATCAGCGGGCATGTTTCATCTTACCGCTCATTGCCGGGAACTTAAAGACGGCTTTGTGTACCTGCTTTCCAACAGAAGCTGCAGCTCTGAGGCACAGGAAGGCCCCGTCCAGCCCTCGGGCCCTGGACAGATACACACACACACACACACACACACACACACACACACACGCACACACAGCACGCCTATAAAGACACACACTGCAGTCTTCAAACACTTTCCTTCAGGCTATTTCTCTGTATCTTAGACTTTGTGAAGAAAAGGGTGAGTCAACTGTGGGTCAGGAGAACTAGACGAAGAGACTTTTTTTTCTTCAGTTTCGTATTTAAAATTACATTTTCCTTTTCAGCAAAGTCAGAAAGGCTGAAGATTCTTTCCAAAAGCCATGGGTCTTGCTCAAAAGAGAACAATGTGCAGGAAGGTAATTTAAAAATTAGTCTGACAGCCAAGTCCCTTCACAGCACGCCCACTCCGCGCAACACATTTTAGCGTCATCCAAAAAAACGGAACATCTGCTTGAAGCTCCTATTAGTGTATGCTATAAAAAGCCACCGGGTTCCTCTGGCGGCAGTGACAGCGACAGAGAGGGGAGGCCCACAGGAGCGGCCCTGGCGCGCTGGCAGGCGCCACTGAGCCCACTTTCGGGTGAAGATGTGCAGTTCCAATCATCACACTGCGGGGAAAAGGCTACCAGAGCTGAAGAGGTGCAGCAGAGGGCAGATGGGATGACTCAGAGCTTCCAGAATGAGGCCCATATGTTGACCTCACTCTCCTGTTGCAAATCAATGGTAGTAAAGACCTAAGCAAGAGGAACCTCCTAGAGCCTTTGCTTACAAATCTCAGCATGGGGCAGAAACGGCCCTTCCTGAGCTCCTGAATGTATGGGGCAGATTTTTTTAACACCTGGTCCTAAAACCCATTCAAACAAACCCATGTGTCAGTCAAAATCCAATCTTTCTGTATCACCAGAACGGTGCTTTTTGATCCCTACATTCTTAACTCTTTATACCAGAATGTAAGAAGTAAAATTACCAAATGTGACAAAGAAAAAAAAATGATCCCCAAACCAAGACAGCAGCAGAGTAACCTGGAATGTTCCTCTATTTTATTTTGGCTGTTTATTAACATTGCACTTGAAATGGGTATTTTTTTTTTCTTCTGTTGTTTCCAGGGTAACCAGTCCATGGGGTAGGGGGAGCACGGGCAAGAAGTTTTGTTTTTTTTTAAGTGATGCATACCATGAAGGCAACCTGAATGAATTTAATTTGCTATGGCAGTGCGACAATACTGAAAGGGTGTACTCGATCAGGGTCCTTTTTGATTGTTTCTGGCCGAGTAATTTGAGAAGAGTTTCTTCATAATGGTGCCTTTTCACACAGCAGGCGCTTTTGAATCCACCTGTAAATCTGGGACGTCTCCAGGGACTTGTCTTTTTCCTCCCCGTCTCTTTTACCTCTACCTCTTTTCCAGTTGTTTGTGAAAATAAAATAGTCCTCCTAACTCTTTTCTGCGAGAACAGATTGGGTTGTTTTGCCCTGAAAGGGGCACGTTAACTTCGATCAGCAGTTCGCTCGCCGAAAGGCAGTCTCTAACGTATTTACCCTGCATTCCGCTTTAAAAGGAAAAATGTCCATCTGAAATTCTTGGTCTGTAAGATACAACACTGATGTTGTTTTAAACTAAGATTTTGCATTTATTTCATGTCCCTAGCCTAGATAGATGCACTCTACGTGCACAGGTGAATTGGGTTATATAGGTTGTTTAACCTTAAACAACATAATTATTTCTCTACATATAAAAATGAAATATTTAACTCTTAGTGACATAAGTGTATCTTATAAAATTCCTCTGCTCTATTAGTCTGCATTGGAACTAATTCTGTATTTGTGTCTCAAACTTTAAATTAAAGTTATTAAATGTTTTAACTTTGGCTCACAGACCAAGCTGCTTAAAAAGCACATGTTCATTAACACACACACCACTATTTAATAATATTTACAGTGTAAACAACTGAAATATCTAGCTATACTGGCTTGGTTAATAAGCTAGGATGTATGCATACAAAGGAATGCCATGCAGCCACCAAGTGCAGTAATGTGGAACAATGTTCAATGAGAGAAAGATGACACCATTACAAACAAGGAACACCAAAAATTGCAAAGCAGTATGTACAACACCCCATTTCCATTTAAAAAAATAGATGTATCCTTACAAACGCAGAGGATAAAAAGGCCAAAAGAATTTATCAGGATAATAGTAGCTACTACCTCTCAATGATTTTTGACTAGAAGTACTTTTTGTTTGTCTGTTCTTTGCTTGTCAGTTCCCAATCTCACCCCATCCCCAAATTTTCAAGAAATATGCTGAATTTTAAAAATCTGTTATTTTTTGATAGTAATTACTTTCTTAACTGAGGCCAGGAGAACCCTGAAGAAAATGGGCAAGGAGCCCATTCCTGTGTAGTGTAAGTATGGGACAGCCAAACCAACTGAATTAACAAAACCTCAAAAGGTTAGAAATGAGTTCAAGTGTGTGACAAACCATGGTATGTGCTGAGCTGACAGAAAATTGGCTGCACTGCTTGTGAGACAATTTGATTACTACAGACCTAACGCTCCTCTCACTTCCTCTCTCCTCAGATATCTCAAGGGCATCTCTTGGATTGTTTTCTAGGATGAAGGTCCAGAAACAGCAAGGAAAAAGTGCTGTGAATGTATCATGCTCTTAACATTATAAAAATACTGGTTGTCATTATTTGTAATGACCATTCCAATAAAGTTTTGAGTGTTCAAGGAATGCTATACATTTCTTTGTCAAAATCTCTACTTGTGATAAAATAAGCACTCAAATACTTACAGATTAAATAAATTACCTTCCAAATGTCCTCTTTGAAAAAAAAATTACAAAACAGTTAGCATGACACAAATAAAAAGAAAAAGGAAGGTAGGTAGGTAGGAAGAAAGGAAGGGATTAAAAGCTTAAAGAAAACCAAGGTAAAGAGAAAATAACATTAAAAAAAATAAGATAGCCATGGGTATAATTAGCATATCTAATAACAGTGAGCCAAAAATTTATATTTAAGATTAGTAGCCAATGCCACACATAAAACACAGTTCTATAATTCATATTTCTAAGATAAAAACAAGTTAGAAGCACAGCAAAAACAAGAGGGCAATTTCTCCCATGAAGCCTTAATAAAAGCAATTATGTGATAAAATGAGCAAAATTCTCAGTATCCCCTACCGTACATATATGTGTCTCTTGAAATAGTCCACAATGTGGGCTGACTCTGATGCCCCAATTCACAGTTTTTATGAGTAACTTAGTAGACTGAAAAATGAACCCAGGTGCATAGCTCAGTGATTTTGCTTAATCTTAGGATACCATTTTCATATCCAGAAATGTACAAACTACATCTCTTTTTTAATACTCCATCATTAATTCTGTCAACCAACCTCTGATAAACAGAGTACTGCAGTAAACTTGATATGGTATTACCCAATACCAATATTTACTATTAAAAGCAAACCTCTATGTTTTAACAGTTGGTGTACTAAATGGAAGGCTGCTATCCTTTTTTATTCATTCATTCATTCAATTAATTTAAAGTGACTTGACAAACACTTACTGAATACTTCTTGTTTCCCAGAGGTTTGTTTACGTGCCAGGAGAACAGGTTACCGAGGCAGCTTTGGCCACCGCCTGTCCCCACAGAACTGGCAACACCATCTCATCGGTGTTTCTCCACAGCAGCGCGCCATGACGTTTTGGGCTGGGTAACTCTGTTGTGGGGGCTGTCTTGTGCATTGTAGGAGGTTTGGCCTCTATCTACCAAATACCAGTAGCAACTCCAGCCGTTGTGACAAGCGAAACTATCTCCAGATGTTGCCAAATGTCCCCTGCAGGACCACTGATCTAGAGAGAATTTAACATACGAAACTACAATGGATCAGTTCTAAGAGAGGAAGCAGGAGGTACAGAGGGAATGTAAAAAAGAGGGACTATCCCAGTCTGGTGACCCAGGAAGGCCTCCTTGAGGAAGAGAAGTTTAAAAGCTACAGGGGACAGATGTTTAAAAAATAGTCATCCACAGAGAAGTGAACTGGGGAATGCAGACGGATTGGGCCAACCTCTTTTGAGTCGAACAGTCCATCTAGTCCCTGAGTGTCCCATAGAAGGCACTAAAAGGACCAGAAAAATAAAAAAAAATCAGCTAAGCATACCTTTGAAAGTATTAAAACTTCTTGCTGTCCTTGCTAAGATAAAATGATCACAAACTGCACCCCTATAGAGGAATAGGTTGAATTTCAGTAGAGCATTTTTAGCTATAAGCTAACAATTAACTAATAATTGTTGGTAGGGGTTATTAAACATTAAGAGAGGTAGGTTCTACTTAGAAATAGCATTAAACAGAACTCTTTGTAAACAATTATACCAATTAAAATCAAACACATCCATTAAAAGCATCATTTTTAAAAGTCACTTCATTGCTGTTTCTACTGCCATAAAATCAAGAAGTTGAATGGCATGATTTCCGAAAGATCCTCACAAAATTTTAAGTTTTGTGACTTGCAGACTAAATTTATTTTCTATTATAGATTATTTATACCCTATTTCTAAAAGCAGGTTTTTGCCATGAAGAGCAGAACAGATAATTTCATGAAATTTATATGAAGGATTGAAGTATCTGAACCTTAGAAGAAAAAATACAGATTCTAATACTTCTCCTTCCTCTGTTCCTAGTTTACTTATCCAGTTTATACCCCAATAATAATAGGGTCAGGTGGGACTAACTCTTAGGTTTCACTATGAAAACATGTATTATTTTCATCATCATTATCCTTTTTATAATAAAATTGGACCCCCCAAAATTAATTTTCCTAAGGTTACAGACAATAATTAGCCCAACCAAGAATCAAAGCTGTATCTTCTGAGTCCACGCCAAACTGTTGGGAGAAGGACAGCATGCTGTGTGTCGGGGAAAGGAAGGTTTGGGTGGAATGTCCTGGGAAGCTGGGAAAATCCACAACAGCACTGAGCACAGATCCCACAGGGAGGGGAGAGCTAAGCAGGTGTTTCCCCTGACCCTGTAATTGTGGGCTTTCCCAGAACACCACTGTCTGTTTGATCAAACAGGCATGGCAACAGTGAGCATTTGCTGAGTACCTACAACATGACAGCCACTTTATATTTAGGGTCTCTAATTCTCTCAACAGCCTACACAACAGGCCTTCCCAACCTTAATATGCCCACGTGTCACCTGGAGATCTCGTTAGATCTAATCATATTCAAATTCAGCAGGACTACCCCAGGGGCTGAGAATTCACATTTCTAACAATCATGCAGGTGGTGCTGATGCCGCTGGTCCTGGACCACAGACCGCACTGTAGGTAGCAAAGCGGTTGTGTACTTTTGCAGGAGAGTCATTTAGGTGTTATGTTTAAAGGTGTGTTTGGGCCCCATTCCCAGAGATGCTAATACTGAGGGTCTACTATAAAGTCCAGGACTCCTCTGATAGCACATGCTCCAGGTCATTCTGATCCAGCGACCTAACGGACAGAGGCGTCTAGCACACCTGGATTAAAATCCTGGCGCTATTATTTTCCAGCTGTAGGAAAGACCTTAAGCTAATGATTTAACTCCTCTGAGCTCAGTTACCCCCATCTGCAAAACCAGGATAGTAAAAAAACACTTCATCGTTTGTGCTGATGATTAAACAAGATTATGAATGTAAAGTTGATTTGATGATGATGATACTCATTTATTAGATGAGAAGCCTAGGTACAGAGGAGTTAAATCACTTATCTGAGCCAGTTTACTGATGAACATTTGAATCTAGATCTAACTTCAACGCCACATGCATGTTACTGCACTGGATCATATGTATCAAATTTTATGCTTTCATCTGCACTTATGGAAATGACTCAAATCATTCCTTCCCCTCTACTTCCTGCTAGTTCTGCCAGGCACTCCCCCACTGGACTTTGTTTCCGGTTTTGTTTTGTTTTGTTTTTTCCCCTACAACCTTCCTTCCCCTACCTACCATCAACTTTATTCCCAGGGCTTGACCTTCAGGAACCCTCAGGTTCTCCTGCCCTTGGCCTCCTGGGACAGGGTCTCCCTCCCAGCCTCCTAATCCAGTTCAAGAAGGGACCTATACTTAGAAAAAGATGACAGATAGAAAACAACCAAAATCTAATTTTGAGGAACTGTGCAAGTAGTTTTGGGATCTTTGTATGATGTGCAGGCGCTGCCTTCTACCATTCTTGAATTCTCAAAAATTGTTCTATTTTTTTAATCAACAACTCTTGGGAAAATGTCAATCATAGCTATGAAATATCTAGGAGAAAAGAGTCAAAATAGAATTATTTACTCTAATACACATGGGAGGAATCCAAAATGTATTATGGAGGTAACACAATCCCATAAAATCCATGACAAGAAAAGCCACAGTTACTACCGCTTTGGCTACAAAGATATTTCATGAGGGATGGAGACACTTAGAAATGTTGGGGAAAACTCAGGATCCTAAATAAGTACATTGTTTTAGCATTTCTGTTCCAAGCAATAATACCCAACGTCTGCATGGAGATTATTTTCAACAGAGATTTTTATGGGAAAACTTTCACTGGAAATGAAGGGAATATTCTAGGCATAAACATGACGTATCTCTTGCTGCACATGTTGGTGATGACATTAAATAAGATCTCTAAGCAAAATAAGAGTTATGATGTGTGGTGTCAGCATAATAAAATGAGACTTTTTCCCTCTCAAAGGTCAATTCTTAAGCTTCATAAAGATGTACAGAATTTCATAGCCTGAAAACTATGTTAAGGGGACACTGAGAACCAGATGGCAAAAGAGTTTTAGAAAAGGAAAACAGAGCCTTATGCCCCTGCCTTAATTCATTGCAGCACAAATCAGCGTTTTAAACTAGCTATTTTCCCCAACAGTCATTTTTTTTTAAAGTTCATAGATGTGAATTCTTGTGAAGAGTGTGCCTATACAGAAAAAACACATGGAGGGCTGAGCTGTCATCTTAAATACCCAGCATCGATCATTCCGTTTCTTCTTCAGTAGGTACAAATTTATAAGCCCTACTCACATTATTTAAACAGATTTTAGCCTCCATTTTTCTTTCCCTATGCTGATACCAAGAATATGACACAGGATGGAAAAATAGGGTGGACCAAGGTCAGCTGAGCTGAAAGAAGACATCTCCTCAGCTAACAGAGGTCCACGGTTCACTTCGGGTGTTACAGGCACACTGCCTGCCTCGATCCCAAATCTATCACTTACAAGGTATGTGCATTTAATCAAAATTAAAAACTTTTGCCCTTTAAAAGATACCACCAAGAAAGTTAAAAAAAAATCCACAGAATGGGAGGAAATATTTGCAAACCATTTATCTGATAAGGGTCTGGTATGTAGACCACTTACAAACTCTCACAACTCAATAATAAAAGACAAATAACCCGACTAAAAGTGGATAAAGGATCAAAATAGACATCTCTTCAAAGATATACAAACGGCTAACAATGACATGCAAAGATGCTCAACATCAGTAGCTATAAGGTAAATGCAAATCAAAACCACAATGAATTAGCACTTCACACCCACTGGAATGGCTAGAACCAAAAGTGCTGGTGAGGATCTGGTGGAAGCGGAGCCCTCGTGCACTGCTGGTGGACATGTGCAACAGCAAAGCCCCTTTGGAAAGCATGCTGGCAGTTGCCGTGAAGGTTAAACACCGAGCTACGGTAAGACCCAGCGATTCCACACTCCGCTGCCTCGCTGCTGCTTTGAAAGACCGTGTTCTTCTCATCTCTGTTATGCTGACTCATTATTAAGGACATCTTCCTAGTTCATTCTGATCTCTTCCGTGCCTTTGGCAAGGTTAGAAATTATTGCCCTGTCCATGTTTCATGATCTATCTTCTCTGTAGAAGACAGAGATATCCTGTTTGGGGACAACACTCTTCAACAGCCTCCAGCCCACAGGATTTTCTTATGTGTTCCCTGTCCTCACCTGCCACAGGGCAGTTCCCAAAGATGATTCAGACCGGTCTCAAAACAAATGTGTGCTACCTGCACATGGCACCCAGGCCTTCTCCAGCACTGGGGAGCTCTCTTGAGGTTCCTTGTTGACCACCATTCTATCACCTTTTTCAATTGTGACCTTCCCAAATCTTTCTAGCACTGCTCAAACGGGCAACCACTTCCACCTCATTTTTGGCAGCTAACTACCGATAAAATGGAAGTCAGAGCACACAAACCAGCTCCTCCACTTTTGCTCCCTCTTAGGTGCTGTGCCCATAACACAACACTTGGTTTCCTCA
This sequence comes from Anoura caudifer, assembly GCA_004027475.1. NCBI lineage: Eukaryota > Metazoa > Chordata > Mammalia > Chiroptera > Phyllostomidae > Anoura > Anoura caudifer. The sequence goes on from PVKU01004082.1 coordinate 76,373, forward strand.
CCAGCTGCTTGTGCAGGTCTCTTTCCTGCTAACTTGAGGCCATGCCTGAGGTCAGGGATTGTGATATTTTTCACTGTGATTTATTCACCTAGGCCAGTGTTTTGCACTTAGCGGACAGTTAACTATATACTTTGCAAATGAATAAATGAGTGAATGAAAGGAATGTGCACCAACTGAAACAAATTCTTCATCATGGAAACTCTAAACCCCATCTATTTCACTGATATGCCAATCCATAGGTTTATTCAACAGAGTGCAAAAATGGGCCCAAACTTTTTGCCACATTCTATCAATATGCCACTTATCCTCAGTTCAGCCACAACGCAAACCTCATCCTGAAATGAGGAAAGGTATTGTATTTCTCATGGAGTCGTTTCAGTGAATCACAAACAATACATCACACAACTTTTGGGGGCACAAAGTAGTTCTAACAGTTCTTTTTGGTTTCCACAGAAGTTGTTTAACTGAATTTAAAGCTTGTTTCAGTCACTTCAATCCCAGTTATCCACTGCTTCTCTTAAGATTCTTATCAAAATCCAGAGAATAACCTGGTTTCTTGTGAGGACATTCTGAGAACTACAATAGTTGATTTTGCTTTTCATGACAGAAATGCTTCTGCTTCCCCCTTTCCACCCCACCTGAACACCCACATAAACACATTTTAATCACATCATTTGCCTCATGGACACCCAAATTTAGCTGCTTACAAAACAAGCTTCAAACCACCCAATGGATTTCATTTCTCTGTGACTGTGGGGACCCATCATACATTCTCTAAAATCCCCCAAAGCCACCAAACCCACCCAAGCAACTCCTGAAAGGATGCAGCGGGTGGGGGCCACTGCTCCCCCAGGAAATTAAATCACAAGTGAGAACACTCTTTGCTTTTTGGCATATTTAAATTCTTCCTCAAGCATGGGAACCGAGTCCCCAGGTCAGTGAGGCTCCCCAGCTGAGACCCCCAAATACATAAAGTACAGCACTCACCTGTGAGTGCGGCCCCCAAGGCGACAAGGGCATATCACCCAGCGGTGGCGGAAAGGCAAAGATTTATGGCTCCAACACATGGACTTGGTGGACAGGCAGCTGGCGGGCCAGGCTCTCGCCTGCCAGGCTTTCCTGACGGTGCTCTTCTGACAGTTTATGACCTGGCACATTTGCTTGCTCTGGGTAGCAATGCAAAGGGTGTTTGGATCTTCAAAAGCCAGTCTGGCTGTTGAAGGAACAAATCAGTGTCCTGGTACATACCTCCTCCTGATGACTTCCTTCTTCACCTGGATTTTTGCGGAGCTCGTTTTGTAACGAGGAACTCATACTGCAATGAGCTTTTGACAAAATAAAGCCTCCTTGATTTAAACTCAAGTGATTTATCACAGGGAAAGACCCGAGGTGACGATAAAGGAGAGCAGGTAACTTCTTAATTAGGGAAGATGGCGGGCGCTAGTGGCCTGAGGGGCGTGGAGCACGGAGGAGGTGGGAGCATGCATTTCTGCACAGGTGAAGGCACTTTGCTTTCAGAGGGTATTTCGTGCCTCCTGACCAATCCTGAGAGGTTAGCAATCCAGCCTTAAATGGCCACAGCAGCAGGAAAGTATAGGCCTCCCTTCACAAGGGCCTATATATTACAGAAAAATATTGGGTTGGCCAAAAAGTCCGTTTAGTTTTTTCTATAAAATAAAAGACACATTTTTCATTTTCACCAGTAACTTTATTGATTTGGGTATTTTGAGTATGTTCACTATCTCCTGCTATTGGCTGCTAGTGGGTAGAGGCCAGAGATGCTGCTAAACATTTTCCAATGCATAAGACAGCCCCGCAGCAAAGAATTATGTGGCCAAATGTTGACAGTACTAAGAAACTCCATAAAACACTTTTGATTCGTTCAGTCAGTCACAGCACCTTCTCCATACACTGCACAGATCTTCTTTTTTTGCATTTCAGTTGTATTTTTACCTTTCTTGAAATAATAAAGCATAATACATTGAAAATGTTGCATATTTTCTTCCATCTTCAATATTAAAATAGCTGCACAAAAACTCACCAATTTGGATAAGTTTTTTTAAGTGCATGCTGATATGATAGCTGTCACAATACAATCTAACAAAATTGAAATTAATTTCAAATGAAATTAAAAATAACTCAGCAGTACTAGAGCCATGGTATGGAAAAAACGAAATGGACTTTTTGGCCAACCTACTATCTCTAAAATACAATTGTGCATCTGGTGTCATCTTCAAGGCAGCTTCTTCTACTACATTCTGAGTTCCTCGCAGCTGGGATGGACCTTATTCATTTCTGTGGGTTCCTGGTGTCTGGCACAAAATACAAGGTACACGATCAGTTGGCAGAATAAATGAACTTGTAAACATTATTTAGAATTTAGCAATAAAGTCTTCAAAATTTCTGGTGACCAGCAACTTCTCTACTCATAAGCAAAGCAACTAAAATAATCACAAATGAATCACTGGCATTAGTCTGGAGCTGACTGGTCTGCTTGAGTTTAAACAGAAAGCCCCAGCCCAGCAAGATCTAGTAACAAGCCTTACCTCATTCTCACCTGGGAGTGTCAGCACCAGGGAGAAACTTTGAGTTCTCCCTCCAGGACCCTTTTTTTCTAAAAGACCATAAAGTCACCAACTAGTGTGTAAAGTAAATTATGTGTCCATTTTACACATTTTTAAAGGGCCCAGTGGACTTTAACTTTATCTTAGAAAATGCAACCGTTGAATAAAAGAGAAGAGAATCTAACAAAATTTACTGCTTAGACCTAATTCTGAAATTGTTAGTTTAAATAGGCCCAGTTGCATTTCTTAGTCCCTTAACAGAGCTTTTTGATACAAAGAAAGAGGAGGCGTGCATGATTGCCACCCATCCCATAAACAGAAAAGAGTAGATAAACAGTGAGCAAGAAGCCACACTGCCCTCGCTTTAATTAGAAATAATTTGGTAATAGATAGATTATTTTCTTTGCAAGTTTGTGTTCGGCTTTGCACCTAGAAAGGTAGAATGAACAGGAGCCAGGTGAAATAAGCTGTTTCCTGCCTGTGCATGACATATGTTAAAATTTGACACCATTTTTTCATATTTATTGTCACCAGCTTAAATCTATACTGCCAAAGAACCATTCATTGAGAATAAGCCAGCTGACAGCTCTAAGGTGTGTTTGCAAGAGTTTTAATGATTTACTTGCAACACGTGCTGAATACGTATCAGCTCCATATTTCCTGGAGTTAATACAAGAGAAAGAAACTCCACTAAAATGAAAATCAATCATTTTAGAGGCGAAAAGTAACTTTCTTTGAGAGCATAAATAAATGCTGCTCAGCACTCAAATGTGATGAAAAATCATTGTTCAGAATCAATGGCCATCTTTGTCAAGAATTTTAGAAGCTTAGTAACTTGTTAATAGACCTGGAAGTTTACAGAAGCTTAAACTCTCCCTAACCACCACTTCCATAAACCCATAGAAATTACTAGCATGCAATTGCCCTTCTCAGGCTTTCCTGGACTTTTTTTAAGATCACCTGTTCAGCTCCCTTTCAGCCACTACAAGCCCATCATTGCTCCATCATTGTCAATGCTGGGATTGAGTTGAAGAGTTCAGACTAAAAAGCAAGATTTAAACAGTGGAACCCTAAATAGTCACAGGTAAGAACCAATTCATTTTCTGGCTCTTAAATGTTACCTTCCTCATTTTGAGCATGAAATAAGAATTTATTCTTGATGTAAACTTCCCCACTGTCCAAGCTAGGTTTTGATGTAATGGTATTTTCTCAAGAAACTTATTTCAATTACCATTTCTTATGCTGCTATAACTTCTCATTCTTAATCACTCCCCCTTCAGATTTCTTAATTCCTTCTAGAAAAAAAAAACCCCACAAAAACAAATTTCCTTCTACCCAATTTCCCATTAGCTCTGCCTACCTCATGTTCCTGTAAATCTGCATTTTAAATCCCTACCACCATTTTCCAGAGAGTGCTCTCTATTCCTGCCTCCACTTACATTCCACTTACTCCCTAGTCCTTTACTTTGGCTTTACCAACAAATGCCCCGTGTCACTTTCTGAAAATTCTAAAAAGATGAGAGATGGCCAGGACTTTCTTCCAGAAATTCTCAGTTCAGTACATCTTGAGCTAGAAGTTGGAAATCCCTTGGTTTTAAATCTCTACAAGTGATTGCGAGACAGAGTTGAGAAGAGTGGCCTGAGGTCTTTGCAGTTGGTTTTCTACCCCGAACACAATCTTCTCCCTTAAAAATCCCCAATAACCTCTCAATCACCAGATTGAACTGTCTTTGCTCAGTGCTCACCTCCCTGAAGCCCCTGTATTGATGAATAGCACTCCCCTGAAATGAATAAGATAGATCTCTCTACATCACTGATCATCTCTTCTTTGTCTTCTTCCCCAACAAACTTTCTCCTCCGAGATCCTCCATTGGAGGCATTCTTCAATATGCTGTCCTAGGCTTTTCTTTTCTATTTACACTCTCAACACAGGCATCTTCAGCACATGTTTCCAGACTCTAAGTTCTGGATCTGCTTCTTTTACTCTCCAAAGCAGAATAGAATTCCCTGTCCCTGAGGCCACTACAAGGAAAGGCGTAGAAACTCAAGGTTTCAACCCTTCTTGAACATCGGAAATACTTAAGAAACTTATTGAAAAGACACATGTGGAGGTCCCACTGACAGAAATTGATTTAGTAAGTCTGGTGCGAAGCCCTATCTATAGTCTCTGATTTTTTATTTTTATTTTTTGAGGTGCATAGGTAATTGTGATGTGCACCTAAGGTTCAGAAACCTGCTAAACATTGTAATCAGAAATTAGGCAACATTTACCCTGAAGGATGCCAAAAAAGTGTAAGCGCCATTCCTTGAACAATTGAGAGCAACTATGATTTAGCATGTCAGGAGCAGGATTTAAGAGTAAATCTACTCCCAGACGACATTATGGTGCAGGTTTCCTGCACACAGCCAGGCTCTTTCTCCCTCTTTAAGACCAGCCTCAGTACATTGCTCCATTCAAGCAAATCTAACTGCAAAGCCTCAAAGATTAATGAAGCTCCTTAATTAACTTTTATAGAGAGAAACAAGGTTATATTTCATCTTATACAGCAAAAAATGTTTTTAAAATTTACTTTTCTTTAAGCATTTTTATCTTAGATTCTGAAGCAACTGCCAAAATAATCTCAATCTTGCTCTCCCTTTGACCATTTTTCTTGGGGCTAATTCACTAATCTTTTAAGACCATGACTTTTGAAAGTTCTCCCCCTGTGGAAACATCAGCTTCTGTGGTAGTTATGGCAACCATGGTCATCATTTTTACCTTGATCCACATCTATTTCAGCATTTTGCAGACACTATGTGCTGTGCTTCCAGCAAAAAAGAGGACAGGCTCATCACAGGCAGAAAGTTTAGGAGAGGGTTGATATCTGAGCAATGGGCAGCTGTGAGGTCCAAAAGAAACAGTGATTAAGAAACATCAAAGAGTGAAACTAAGAAGGGGATTTATTACCTATCTCTCTGTCCAGAGAGCCTCAGTGAAAAGTGATGAATGCAGTGAGAGAATGCAAAGCATTAAAACAAAACAAAACAAAAATTAGAACTCTGGGGAACAGAAAGCTAAGCTGAATGAAAGAACCAAACTATATAACAATATAAGAATAGGCTAAGACTAATGTCCTAAAATAATACTTATTGCTGAAATACCCTTCTTGTCTTGACTGTGTACACTTGTCAATAGCAGGGACCCAGTTTCATTCATCTCTGAACAGAGTCTGGTACGTGTGTTGAGAGGTAGGTGGAGGCATGAATGAATAATGAATTACTGATCGATGACCTGGACTCAGTTGTACTGCTTTTTTAAATATTCTGACTTCTTGTTTATTGACACAACTTTAGTGATTTGTTTCAAAAGAAATGGCATCACTCAAAATCATTTACCATCTTGCTCACTTCCCTGTCCACCCTCTCTTTGCATCCCTGAAACGGTCAGAAAACCATGTGTATTTGTGTACATGTTTTATTGTAGAGCTATAATACTCCCAATCATCTTCTAAAAACATTACATCCATGTTTCATAATACAAACTCAAACTTCTCAGCACTCCTGAAAGTTGCACAAAGACTAGGAAAATAAGACATTAGCAATATTATAAATACAATACTGGCTATTTAGATATAGTCAAATCTATGCCATTTTCACAAATGGATTTAAATTACTAATACACGTTTGCATGTGGTCTTTCAGGTACACAATAAAATGTTAGTGTAAATACCAGATTAATTTTAATAAATACTATTTGTTTAGATTTTGGATTATGTTATAAAGTCAATACAAATTTGTTGAGCTATTTAAAGGTGCAAAATAGAGATGTACACACTAAAATAGTCGTGCAAATATGCGAGTATCTGCTTTCAACACATAAAATGAAATATAAATTCTTTATTCTGATGATCTATTATCAAATATGATGAATACAGGAGATTCAGAGCTTTGCACAGCATGCTGCTTAACTATTCTATTCCAAGTAAGAGTCAAGGTATAAATTTTATAATAACCCTATGAATAAGGAACTACAACTTGAAGAAATAACTAGATATGCTATAATATTATTGTTATAGTCCTCTATATAAAAAATTTGAAGGTGGAGAGGGCTGGGGCGGTGGGCTGGGAAGGGAGTAAAAGACAGAAAACTGTACAAGAACAACAATTAAAATAATTTTAAAAAAATAATAAAATAAAGTAAAAAAATTGAGAAGACTGCCAGCCAAGATGGAGACGTAGGTAGACGAACTGTGCCTCCTCACACAATCAAAAGAAGGACAATTTAAAAACAAAAAACAACCAGAACTGTCAGAAAATTGAACTGTATGGAAGTCCGACAACTAAAGAATTAAAGATGACACATTCATCCAGACTGACTTGGAGTCGGGCAGCCAAGGCGGAGAGGGTTTGTGGCAAGGTGGTTGGTGGCAGATCCACAGAGGTGGCGTTTTGTGAAACAGGGCCCAGCAGGCAAGGCAGCTGGTGGACCAGGCAGTCCCACATTCACATGCAGATAAACCAAGCAAAACTGAAGAGTGAGACAGACTGCACAACCCAGCATTCAGGCAGTGGTAAATAAAGCCACAAAACACCAATTATAAACATCTGTGGGGGTTGAGGCAGTGGGAGAGACTCCCAGCCTCATAGGAGAGTTCGTTGGAGAGACCCACAGGGTCCTAGAACCTGCACAAACCCACCCACACGGGAATCAGCACCAGAAGGGCCCACTTTGCTTGTGGGAAGTGACTGAAATCCAGCAGACAGTGGAGCAAGCGCCATTGTTCCCTCTTGGACCCCACCCCCACATACAACCTCACAACCCAGCGACATGGGTTGCCTCACCCTGGTGAACACCTAAGGTTCCACCCCTCATCTGTAACAGGTACACTAAGCCAAATAAATGGCCCAAGTGAAAGAACAGATCAAAGCTCCAGAAAAAATACAACCAAGCAATGAAGATGTAGCCAACCTATCAGATGCACAGTTCAAAACACAGTTAATCAGGATACTCACAGAACTGGTTGAATTTGGTCACAAATTAGATGAAAAAAATGAAGGCTATGCCAAGTGAAATAAAGAAAAATGTACAGAGAACCAATAGTGATGGGAAGGAAACTGGGACTCAAATCAACACAGTGGACCAGAAGAAAGAAAGAAACATCCAATCAGAAAAGAATGAAGAAACAAGAATTCAAAAAAATGAGGAGAGGCTTAGGAACCTCCAGGACATCTTTAAACATTCCAACATTCAAATTATAAGGAGGAGAAGAGGAAAAGCAACAAGAGGAAAACTTATCTGAACAAATAATAAAGGAGAACTTCCCCAATCTGGCAAAGGAAATAGACTTCTAGGAAGTCCAGGAAGCTCAGAGAGTCCCAAAGAAGTTGGACGCAAGGAGGAACACACCAAGGCACATCATAATTACATTAGCCAAGATTCAAATGAAGGAGAGAATTCTAGAAGGAGCAAGAGATAAGGGGACAGTCACCTACAAAGGAGTTCCCATCAGACTGTCAGCTGATTTCTCAAAAGAGACCTTGCAGGCAAGAAGGGGCTGGAAAGAAGTATTCAACGTCATGAAAGTCAAGGACCTACACCCAATATTGCTCCATCCAGCAAAGCTTTCATTTAGAATGGAAGGGCAGGTAAAGTACTTCCCATATAAGGTCAAGTTAAAGGAGTTCATCATCACCAAGCCCTTATTATATGAAATGTTAAAGGGACTTATCTAAGAAAAAGAAGATAAAAAACATGTACAGTAAAATGACAGCAAACTCACAATTATTAACAACCACAACTAAAACAAAAGCAAAGTAAGCAAACAGCTAGAACAGGAACAGAACCACAGAAATGGAGATCACATGGAGGGTTAGCAACAGGGTATGGGAAGAAGAAAGAGGGGAAAAAGCTACAGAGAATAAGTAGCATAGATGGTAGTAAAAGATAGACAGGGGAAGGGTAAGAATAATATGGGAAATGTAGAAGCCAAAGAACTTACAAGTATGACACATGGACATGATCTAAAGGTGGGGGATGTGAGTGGGAGGGAGTGTGCAGGGTGGAGGGGAGTGAAGGGGGAAAATGGGACAACTGTAATAGCATAATCAATAAAATATATTTAAAAATTCAGGTTATCTTTGACCTAATTGATTAAATGATAATCTCTTAACTTTCAGGTAGACAACAGCACACTACTCTAAAATCATAACAGGCTTACCCCATTTGGAGACAGCTAAGTCCACAGGTTCTATTAGCCTGGTACTACTAATGTTCAGATTAAAAATTTTCCTTTACTCAGTAAACACTCTTTGGATAACATTTGGCTTTTCTGGTATCTCTAACAGACCCTGACATAAATTACAATAACAATCGTAGCTGTCACACAGACCAGAATGTCTGTATCGGCTCAACCCTTACGGACATATTTTAGTCTATGTGACAGTTATAGTTCTAATTGTCCATCAGTCAATTGGCATTCTGTTTTTTTAAAAAATAAATTACTTTCTCGTTTGCCTTTGTTCATCTTGCCTTGAAACCACCTGGAGTGAGGATCATCTTGCGCAAGTGATACTGGCATTGTTCCTTGTGGGCTGACACATATGGTGCCAATGGCAGGAGCAATTAAGGACATGGATAAAAATTAGAGGGCTGGCAAAAGCAAAACAAGAGCAATTAGGTTGTTGGAAGACACTCCCCTCAGGAAACAATGAAGACCAGTATGGTGCCTCATTAATTCTCTCACCACTATGAAGATCCAGGAGAGCTGGCTCCAAATCCAATTCCAAGATCTAGTAATTAAAAAAAAAAAGCAAACAACTGACTCTCCAAGATTTTTCCAATGACTTTGCACAGTCATATCTTTGCTTTGGTTTATTCATAACAAATCTTGCTTTCAAGTATATGGTAGTAGTGTAGGGAATGAAAGATTCTCACCTACTCTCTTAGGGTCTCCGGCTGAGCCAAAAATTAAACTGACATAAGACTGATCAACAGAAGAAAAACATACCAGTTTTATTAAATATTTACATGGACATGGAGTCCTTCACAAGAGAATGAAGACCCAAAGAAAGGACCAGAGCAAAAGTATGATGCTTTTTAGACTAAATAAATAAATAAATTTATGAAGAACTGACAAGACAAGGGAATTTGGGCTAGAGGCAATAAATTGTGGAGAAGTGAATAAGTGAAATTGTGGGGAAGACTTGTGGAAGATAAGGGTTATTTTAGTAAATGTATGGATCCATTTCAATGATTCCCAGGCTCTGGTGATAAGAACATTCCCATTTTCCTGGTATAGGGAGGGCATCATTCTCATGGGAAATTTTATGGCCTATTCTTAGGTAGAAGAGGGTAGGTCAGAGACCCTTTCCTGTATCTGCTGTTTCTCAATTGCCTTTAGCTCAAAATAATCAATATGCCAAAGTGGCATGTTTTGGGGTGGCATGTTCTTAACTCTTTCCATGGCTGTAGAAACGTTATTTCAGATAGATTGACATCTCACCAATCTCTCATTTACATACAGTCAAGTTTCTTCTAAATACAATCACCACTTCTATTTAGAGAAAGACTGAAAACAGTATTTATATCAGTCAAAGAGGGTAGTGTCTTTCTGGTATTGAGGTAAAAGAAGTGACTTTATGGAAATACCATCCAGCTTTTATTGTATATTCACCAGAATCAGTTCTTTTTTTTTTTAAGATTTTATTTATTTATCTTTAGAGGGGAAGGGAAGGAGAGAGGGAGAGAAATATCAATGTGTGATTGCCTCTCGTGCGTCCCCTGCTGGGAACTGGCCTGCAACCCAGGTATGTGCCCTGACTGGGAATCGAACCGCAATTATTTGATTCGCCTGCGCTCAATCCACTGAGCTACACCAGCCAGGGACAGAATCAGTTCTTGATCATTTTAAATGAATTCTTAATACTTCAAACATTTTCATCAAATATAAAAATACATTATCAAGCAACTGCCTAGGCCAAAATACTTTAAATTGTTTTCCCTGCTTCTGATCTTGTCTATTAAGAAAACAACCATCTGTCATGCCCAGTCTCCTACACAGGTTGCTGGCTGAGTTACAGATGTAGCAGGAGGAACGGCACACTGGTCATAATCTTAATTACAAAAGCTAACATTTATCAACTACCCATAATGTGCCGAGATTATTTTAATTACCTAACAAGAATTATTTTGTTCATATTTCATCTAACAAGCTGTGTTCCATTCTTATTTTCTCTATGTAACAAAAGAAGACACTGAGAGGAAAGAATGGTTATAAGGCTTGTCCAAGTTTGCAGCAAAGTAAGGTAACTGGTGAAGGTGAGATCTGAACCCAGGCTGTTTACCAGTTTTTATTCTTAACCACTGTGCAATAGATACAAAAATAAAAATAAAAAGGAAGACTGAAGACAGGAACAGAAACACTAATTCTCCTTCTTTACTTATATAACTTCGGAAAAACACTCTAGCTCTCTAGGCTCTTACTATCCAAAGTGTCATTCTTCCAACAGCAGTATTTGCATCACCAGGAGCTTATTAGAAATGAAGATTCATAATCTGCATGTTAACAAGATCTCAAAGTGATCCATACGCACACTCAATTTTGAGAAACATAGCCTTATTAGTGAAATTTGAAAACTAGCCTGGATGATATTAAAAACTTAGATTCAACCAACATTTCAAAGTTGAATACAACTATAACTTACTCACAAGTAAAACTTAAATAATTGTCTTCAAAAGGAGTGTTAGGAAAATGTCGATTCATTTCTGAATTGTTTTTCTGTAATGAAGACCTTAATTGGTATTCCTGTCTTTCAGTAAAATATACAGTCAATGACCCATTTTCTCTTTCTTCAACCCATTAATCATATTTTCTTTTCCATTTTGCACTAATGACAATTAACTTCCAGAAGTTATTGAATTTTTCAAGTGACCATAAGGAAATAAACAACAACAAGGCTATATCATCACTATCTATTCTGACATTTTTTATATGTAGTCATATTTTAATTATTTATGATACTTCAGAACATGCCAGTAAATGCTTTCTAATGCTTTTTGTAAAGGCAATGAAGTCTTGATAATTTCACATCTGACTATCATTTCTTTTTACTAAATTGTTCACTGGAAATGTAAAGCGATATGGCCTGATGGGATTATGAGAATTTGATTTGGGGATCATTGAAGTTTGAGACACTGTATGACTACAATTTCTGTAATTAATTACCTCAGAAGGAGCTTCATTTTGTTACACTCTGGTCTCGCTGCTGGCATGTTGCTACTTGGAATGGCCTTTGGGAACATGTGGACCGTCAGTAAAAGCCAAATGCCTATTTTTATGTCGGCCCTAATGACTGGCTCGTTTGGGGAAACACTAATTCTCAGTCTGCCAGTAACCACTTATGTGACTTTGGACAAGAAATTTCAGTTTTCTAGGCTTTTGCTATTCAAAGTAGAGTTCAGTTTAGACTCTTGTTAATGTCTAGTATCAGAGAACGTACCGTCTGAGAGTAGTGAACCCTCCTAACTGTGTTTATCCGTGAATAGCCCTGTGGTTGGGGAATTCCTCCACAATCCCTGAGGTCTCTGACTGTACCCCTGGACTCACTCCTGGACTGTAAGACTCCCACTTGTCCCTTTGGATTAATGTGCTTGCATGACCTGCCCGTGTTAAATTCATATTTTCCCCTGGACACCACCACTTCCCTTACCAGCCTCTCCAACCCCATATACTCTTCTAGGTTCCTGTTATGTGTGGAAGAAGAGGACCAGACTTTTTTTCAATCTGTGGATTGTAATTTATTTATTCTTTACTGTCCTGGTCTGTCTGGGTTGCTATAACAGAATATCATAAGTAGTATAGCTTATAAGTAATAGAAACCGATATCCTACATTTCTGGAGGCTGGAAAGCCAAGATTAAAGTACCAGCATATTCAGTGCCTGGTGAGAACACACTTCCTGGATTATACACAGTGGTTTTCTCCCTGTGTCCTCACATGGTGAAAAGAGCAAGAGAGCTCTCTGGGGTCTCCTTTATAAGGACACTAAGTCCCTTGATGAGGGTTTCACTCCTGTGACCTGATCAGCAACCAAAGCACCTGCTTCCTAATAGCACTGCATTGAGGATCAGGCTTCAACATACAAATTTGGGAGGAATACAAACATTTAGTCTATAGCATTTACATTTACATTTAATTTTAAGACTTTTAGAATTTCATATTATTAAGTAAAAATAAGATACATAAAGACCACAAAAGGGACACTCATAAGCATTTTTAACAACCAGTACCTTAAATTTAAGATTTATTTATTTTTAGAGAGAGGGGAAGGGAGACAGAAAAAGAGGGAGAGAAACATCAACATGTGGTTGCCTCGCGTGTGCCCCCAACTGAGGACCCAGCCCCCAACCCAGGTATGTGCCCTGGCTGCAAATGGAACCAGTGACCCTTTGGTTCACCAGCTGGCACTCAATCCACTGAGCCACACCAGCCAGGGCTAGTACTTTAAATTTAAGTTAATTAAAATTAAATAAAATTTAAAATTCAGTTTATCATTGCACCAGCAACATTTCAAGTGTTTAATAACCATATGTGGCTAGTGTCTGCCATATTGGGTGTGCAGAGGGAACACTTATTTCATTAAGGGGAATTCTACACTGAGTGGTGGTGCTCTAGATATTTCCGCCTGGCCTTGATTTAAAATCCAAGAGAGAAGTTAGACAAGTCAGTTCAATTCTAACAAAATGCCATTCCATGTATATCTGAAAGTAAGAAAAGAAAGAGTATGTGTGTGAGAACACAGATATGCACAAGCAAAAACCAGGAACTAAGGGCTGCACTGTGGTAAGCAGCTCACTGCCTAGCTTCCTCTCTGGGAACAAGCCCCATCTTCCGCATGTAGTGGGGCCCCAGTAGCTATGTCTGTTGCCTGTGCTAGGTATTTGTGCCTCCTGGTCAAAGCTGATTGAGCTACATCTGCCCCAAGATGTGCTCACTGGATTGCCTTCCTTGGGAAATCTCAACATAGAACACAGAGAATGGCTGAAGCTGAGTCTCATTAATGTAGCCTCTTGAAGAAACTCTTCATGGAATCTTACTGCTAAAAACCCCAACATTGCCCTGGTATGTGCCCTGCCCAGGATTTAATAATACCTTCAATTCTGAAGGAGACAGAGAGAGAAAGAGAGAAATGACAATAAACTGATTATACTTAAAGCTACCCAGAATCGGTTTGATTTTCTTACAACCACAAGAATGTTAATATTCAGGTTCTGTGCCAAATTCATTAGAAAGTTATCACACTAAATCTTAACAACTCTCTGTGATGCCAGGAATCGTCCCCATTTCATAAATGAGTTCATAAATGCAGTTCCCTCATTTATACAGCTAGAATGTAGGTGGCCAACCCAAGATTTGACCTCAGGACTAATTGACTTCAAAGTTCATATTTTTACTATTACCTCACTCCTGAAAGAAGTGAAGCTAGGACCATCATTCATATAGATATCTAATTTTAAGACACCTGATTTCCAGATTTAGTCAGAAAACACACAAAGTCAGTCAGAACAGTGGAGCAGATTCAAAAGGACCTTTAAGATGCAATGCCTCTTCTTGGAGCTTAAAGTACAATGAAGAAATATTTTTTTAAAGACAAGGAAGAAGATAGTTTCAAATAAGATGAACCAAAAGAGGCCCATACCAAGACATATCATAATTAATATGCCAAAGGTTAAAGACAAAGAGAGAATCTTAAAAGCAGCAAGAGAAAGACAGTTAGTTGCCTTTAAAGGGACCTCTCATAGACTGTCAGCTGATTTCTCAACAGAAACATTTCAGGCCAGAAGGAATTGGCATGAAATATTCAAAGTGATGAAAAGCAAGGAACTACAACCAAGATTACTTTACCCAGCAAGGCTATCATTTAAAATTAAAGGAGAAATAAAGAGCTTCCAAGACAAGGAAAAACTAAAGGAGTTAATTACTACCAAACCTGTAATACAAGAAATGTTAAAGGGTCTTCTTTAAAAAGAAGAAGGGAAAAAAGAAGAACATAGTTATACAGAATAAAATGGTAATAAATGTGTACCTGTCAATAGTCATTTTAGACGTACATGTTTTACATGCTCCAAACAAAAGACATAGAATCATTGAATGGATAAGAAAACAAGACCCATATACATGCTGTCTACAAGAGACCCACCCAAAGCAAAAGATACCACAAACTAAAAGTGAAGAAATGGAAAAAGATATTTCATGCAAATGTAAGAAAAAGAAAGGAAGAAAAAGAATCCACTAACACCAAAATAGTATCTCGCAGTATGTAAGAAGCAAATGAATTTGCGTAATTTCTAAATGATACATTTTAAATAGAATGTGATGTTATTTCTAAGTACATAATAGAAACTCAAATGAAACCAAGAAACAATTCCTAGAAAGGTCATAGTTTACTAATACACATATATGGATTATAATTACTTTTTCAAGAGTGTTCAAAAGGCAAGTCTCTGATTACATGCAATTACGCTGTAAAAAATAAAGTAGATTCTTCTAAAAATTGATGTAAAACACAATTAAGAAATGTATAACTTCTTGTTGCAGCATTAACTTTTTCTAAGTCCTTTCATATATGTAGCATACACTGTTAACTATCCACCCAGGCACTGGCCAAATTATCATAAATTCCAAAATAATCTGATTTAAAAGTATTTTATTATAAATTCAACTTTTCATTAGTTACCCACAGACATATCTGAATATAAACACTTGAAGTCCTTGAAATTGTTAACATACTATAACTTTTAATAGGCTATCTTCTGATCTTCAGCCAAGTTAATAATAAAATAAAGCTAACACAAAGAAACCAAGAAAAGAAAATCATCTTCAAAATGTGTAAGAAATTGTGTTGAAGGACACAGAGATGTTCCCCAGGTGCTATCCAAATGCCATGCATTATTGTTAAATTAAAGAAATTAACAAAAAAATGGAACTACTAGATCAAAATAAACAAAACATTATCGCTGCTGTTCGGTTAAATATATGCAGATGATTCAAATACTTCCCTCTTCTAATTATAATTTATTCAAAGTTTAATTTTGAAGCCTTATGAGGCTAATTGTTTGATCTCTCTTTATTCTTCCTTAAATGGATTACAAGCTCTCTGAAGAACTATGTCTTATACTCATGTTCCCCTACAATACCTAGCACAATGCCAAATAAGTAACAGATTAGGAATGACAAATAAGTCTTATTTCCCATCTCCCGTTCAGTGACAGAGTCTACCTTGGGAAGCACACTGAGAAAAATTATGAGTTCATGACTACACTCCACCAAGAGAAATTGCTAGTGATTGATTAGCAATGCCTGCTGTGAGCTGAAGAGGAGGAAGCAGCATGCATGCCACCTATTTTTTCATCTCACTAGCAGACATTAATTTCACACATGCTAAATGAATATAAAAGGCAAACAAGAAGAAAAGGATGATGTCAGTTACATTTTACCATGGAGTTTAACTTTCATCCATATTCAATAAAAAATTGGGCTGCATATAAATTCATTATTAAGCATGGAATCAATAAAGGAAAAGCAACTAGCTCACAAAATCCTAACAAATAGTTTACAACAGATGTATTTTCTCAAGTCTTTGATTTGAAACTAACTCACTTGAAATCTTCATACCTCTATCTAGAAAATGGCAAGGCCAAAGATTCTCAGAGCTAAATATGCGTGCATGGCAGTATAGACTTTGGGGCTAGCTCAAGAACAAACACTTGTGCAGATGGGCACAGGCTAGCATCGCCACAAAGAAAGGCTCTCCCAGTGGTACTTCCTTGGCAGGGCAGAGGTTCTGATGATACTAATGGTTACCAGCCCCAAATACCTTTGCCATCCTTCTTGCCTCCATAGCTGCCATCCTAGTAAGAAGAAAACAGATGCAATTACATCTACCCTCAAACACAACATCCACATATCTCCCAGACTTATACACCTCTACAGCTATCTGTGGGAATGTGCCAATCTCAGGGAAAGTCAAATTTCCCATGATCAGTAGTTCTCTGAATAGCAGTAGCTCTCTGAAAAACTTCAGGTCTTTTTCTTTCGTGATAAGAAAAAGATATAGCTAGAATTTGCTGTATTTTGTGTTATGGAGGAGGTACATGCAGGACTTGGTACTTGAAACAAGTTTCCATTAAAAATACAGTCACAAAAATAAACATTTATTCATCTAGTACATCTTTAAAACAAAAAAATTCAAAAAAGACTATAAGTGTACATTTCAGTCTATTTCAATATCTCAAAAGCCTAATACTTACACAAATGTCAAAGGGTTCTGTTTAGTGAGGTATATTGAAATTCAAATATTATGTTGAAGCACTTAGGGGTTAATTATTCTAGTCACAGTTGTATAAAACTTTCATAATGTTTGGGCCAGGAAATACAGCAAGATTTTTTAAATGCATGGGATGTGCCTTACACAAAGCGGCTAAAAACCCTAAGTTTGTAGCTAGCTGCCCACCCATAGCACCTGCTACCTGACACTGTGAGGTCTACTCGCTGAGCGAGGTGGGTGGCCAAGAGAACGGCAAGGCCATTGGGTTTGACCCCAATTATCTTCCATTGTGAATAGGCCATATGTCAAATTCCAAAATAAATTGGAAACATTTGATCTATCTTCTGTTCCTAGATTAATTTTAAAGATTCATTTTCTATTCTTACAGATCCTTTATTGGGGCTACTGCGCTCTTATGTTTTAAACAAAAGACATTTTATTTGCTTTTATAGATTCAAGAGGATTCTGTCTTTAACAACTCTTTTGGAAGAAGATAATTTGACAGCCAGGGCATATTTTGGAGAAAAATGGCTGGAAATTAGCATACTCAAAATTTCATATGATAACCAATACAGTCCATTGAATTTCTTCATAGCAATCTGTGTTTACTAAGGAGAAAAAAATAACTGAAAAAGCATTTATTACCATGCTTAACAGAGATGGATGCTTTAACAAATCTCCTCATTTCCCCATGCAAATAATTGCTGTATCTATTCAAACCAACACAAATAAATATATCACACATGAAAAATAATATTCCTATAAGCCTTTGAGGTATATTTGAAACAATGCTTCCTTAAGACAGGCTATTAAACCACTAAAAAGACCTTGATTTATTCAAAAATGAAAATAATACTAATGTAAACCAACATGACCTACAACCAAATAGACTCTGCATGAATGATTCAAGACAATGTGATTTTCATAAAACAATTTGGCATTAAAACTAAACAGCATAGCAAATTAGAATCCTCACTGCCCATCCCCCTCCCACATACTCATACTTTTGAACAATATAATATGTCCTTCTGGATTCTGTACATACTCTGTTGGAGAAAGAAGTCCTATAGAAAGTGGTAGTTTTCCTTCAAAATAATCAGAATGAAATGAGATTAAAAAGTAATACAAAAGGCTTTTGTCTATTTAGTATAACATCCTTGCAATTAGAGAATTTTCTTTTTTTGTTTCTTTTTCTTTTTTTGGAAGACTATTCCTAGAGTTTTTAACTGCCAGATTAATTGCCCTTAAAACCATGGATATAGCCAATTTTGTGTTCATTTGTATATGACCAGGGCTCTACTCTAAAATCAGAATTACTATTTCTATTCCACAGATAACACAAAAAAAATAGCTTCAAGCAATGGGAAGATGAAACAGCTGAAAAGGAGAAGAGCAAAAAAGGAAAGAAGACCTTACTGTAATGGAAAGAAGACAGCACCCTGCTCTAGTCCTGTTTGACCCTAGTTGCTACTTAATTTTGAATTTTGTGTAATGATACTGAAGAAGTGATGAGAGGTAACCGGTGGGGTAATGACCTCAAACGCCCCATGGGTCACTCTCAGGTCTCTCAGGCACACAGCCACTGACCTCTGCTTCTCACTGTCCTCACGCCCCCTTTCCCTCACATGACCCCGAATCTCCTTCCTTGTAATGTAGTTTCTTCCCCCAACAGCATCCTTTATTCTTTCTAAATCTATAAAATAGTATTGATGTATGTTGAGAAAACAACTAAGGAAGAAAATGTAGAAACATTGAGCTTAGCCTAAATATATATATAGTAAACACATATACATATGGTCTAATGAACTTTCCACCTTTCCACAATAAAGCATTAATAAGAATGAAGCAAGATCCTAAGTATCAATGATCATTAATGATGCATTCATTACCAGTAAGTTTTAGTGTCACATCAATGACGTATCTATATGCATACCTAATTACAATATTAAATAGCCAGCATACATGATTAATTTGTTTTCCTAAGCAAGTATGCATTAAGAACTTGTTTCTAGAAAGATTTTAATAGGAGTCTCTTGTTAGCTGCATGAGTTCATCATACTCCTTAGACTGATTCTTAAAAATAAAAGAAATGAACTATTTACTGTTCATGAGATCAGTGAGAAGAACTGACCACCCTCCAGAAATAGAAAAAAGCAAAGGAGCTCTTTTTTTTTGTCAGACAAGCTTCAGTTTTTAAATATAACCTGAAGCATATAATGTAGGAAAGGGGGTTCTCTGAACTTCAGGGAGAGAACATGTCCTGATGGCAGTTGTTTCTGTCTCTCTCCATTACCATCCCATTGACCCAAAGACAAATATGAAAACACGGGCAGGTTTCAGGGTGATCTGAAATAGGCAGCATAATTACGAATGCATATCATCATCTTTGGTGCTCTTCTCCCACATCCTGGGCCCAATACCAGACTGCCCAGGGAAATGTCACGTACGTGGCCATCCCAAATCAAGTTAGGAATCAGTGCTCACCCATGCATCTATCAGGGACACTTCAGCAATGCCACCGGAGAACAAAAGGATGCTGGGCCAACCACCCCACTTTCTGGGTCACTCTTCATGCTTCCAGGAAATGCAGATCCCTAACATTCTGGGATTCTAAACAAGTATTGTTCAATGAAAATAAGAAAAACATTTTTTGCATAATCTAGTACTTACCATCAACTGGATCAGTACCTAAATACCCAATTTTTTAGAATACTGATAGCTTTTTTTCTCATTCTATTTTATAATTTTATATTCATCTGACACTAAGGTAAAAAACATACTATTCCAGTATTTATAAGAGAACTCCTAAAATGTTTAGTATGAAGGGGAAACCCTAATATGTCATAATACGGGGTTTAGGGATTTACTGTTCCACTTATCTGTAGTTTTACCTCATATATCTGAGGACATTTAAAAATTTAATTGTACATAGAGTATTTCTGAAGGGATCAAAGAAAATGTGGGGCATGATTTTATTAATAATTTTAAATTCATAAGAGGAGTAGAATCTAGTACATTATAGTTAATGATAATAACAGTAATAGTAAGAAGAAGCAGGAGGAGGAGGGGAAATTAAGAATGAACAAAATGACGAATTCCAGAGTAATACATTCCTTCAGCTGCCCATGTTTTCCTATAAACAAATGTGTTCAAATCTATAAGGCTATTTATAAACAAAGGAAACATTTAGAACCCGAGGGTCTCCTTTATGTTAACCTAAGCTTTAAGGTAACGCTTTTTTTTCACCCTGATGAGATGCACATGTCCTAAGAGTATCTTTCAAAACCTTTTTTTAAGAGATAATGAATCTTTAAAAAGAAAAAATCTAAATCTTATGCCTTTTTAATTACTGTTTTGCTACTCCCCCTAAAAAATACTGAAGTTATTCATCTACTATGACATAGCTATCTTTACCTCAGTTCAAAATGCAAAGGTATTTGTTGACTACCTACTGTGCTCTGAGCAGCAGTCCCAGCACCACGTAGGGTACAGAGGTGAGCAAATAACAGGAAAAAAAACAGCAAGCAGATTATTTCGAATCAAGCATTGGGTGAAGGAAATAACATGACTGGAGAAGGCGGGGGGAAAGCCAAAGCATGAAACAACACATGTTCTGTGAAAATAAATTGGAAATTTTATGAAGCAAAGGAGAATTACCAAAGTTGTGTGTGTGTGTGTGTCCATTGTTGTCTCTCAGTGGGTTGGTTTTTGTTGTTTGTTTGGAAGAAACATGATTAGATCTGAGCTTTGAGAGAATGGGTTGGACACCCATATGTAGGATAAATAAAAGGAGAGACTGGTGGTAGAAAAGACAGTTGAGACATACGAAGGTACAAACTAAGACAGTAGCAGTGTAAATGGGGAAGAAGGGAACCAAAGTGAAGCAAGTCGCAGAAATATAATTACCCGATTTTGTCCATGGTTTGGACATGAGAATGATACAGCAGGCACTAAAAATAACACCTTGTTTTTGAGGCCTAGGGATTAGGTGAAGGAGGATTCCTTAAATGAAGTAGGGGGTCTTTGAAGGAGAAATGGATTTGGGAGGAAATGAGAAGTTCCAATTAATCACATTGAACTTGAGGTGCACCAGGACACTCTGATGTACTTACACAGCAGGAATCTGGAAATGTACATGCACAGCTCAGGAGAGAATTTAAAACTAGAAATGTAAATGTGGAAGTCTTTTGCCAGCCTAAGTCCTAGAACTGACTAAAAGGAGTCAATGGTGAGATATCAGAGAAATAGTGGAGACAGAGGATGGAAAATTAAAGCTCATCTAGATTTCCTATTAATTTCCTATCAATCACAGACATTGAACTCAACCTATCCCAAAGCTTATAAATTCTTTCTTCTTCCTCATACCTATTCATTTATTCTTCCTCACCCCCAAATATATTCTTCCTTCTGTCATCACCACTTCTTATATTGCCTTCACTATTCCTATTAACCAAGAAAGAACTCTGGTCCCTCTTGGCTTTCCTTGGTCCTCTAATCCCAGAGATCCTTCTCCTCAGAAATCTCTTCCAACAAGTGCAATTTTTGCCAACTCAATCCCTGAGTTTTTGTTTTTGGTTTTTAATCCTCACCTGAGAATATGTCCATTGATTTTTAGAGAAAGAGGAAAGGGGAGAGGGAGAGACAGAGAGACAGAGAGACATCAATGTGAGAGAGAAACATTCACTGGTTGCCTCTAATATGTGTCACAACTGAGGATCAAACCCACAACCTAGGTATACGCCTTGACCAGGAATCAAACCCGCAACCTTTTGGTGCAGGGTACAACGCTCCAACCAACCAGGCCACATCAGCCAGGGCTCAGTCCCTGAGTCTTTTATTCTAAACTATTGAGATCTATTCCTAATTAACTCTCAGTCTCCAGTTCCTCCCAGCTCTAATCCATTCTCCAAATTACCTCTAAGAAGTATCTTTCTAAGAGATCAAATTAATCACATCTTGCTAAAATTTCTGATGGCCAACTTTGCACAAAATAACATCAGCATCTGGGTATGGCTTCCCACGATGGCCTGGGTATGATGCCCGTGTTAGCCTTTACAAATGCTGATGGTCAAATGTCAGCTCTTCTGCGAAGCCTTTTCTATTTGGTCCCTTCCTTAGCTCTCTCTGCAGAGCTCCATATGGCGTCAAAATGAACAATTTTTGAGCTCTCTGCTATATCCACACCAAGAAATCATAAGGCCAGTGGGGTCCTTGAAAATCATTTTGAAAGGTAAAAGAGAATGGAAAAAGGTGACTCAATATGACTAAGGCCAAAATCATTCATGGGACTCCAAAAGCCTGATGACCCAACCCTGCCCACCTCCTCAGAGCTACCTCAAACAATTCTCCTTATTCTCTGTAGCCGGGTACTATTGGCCTTCATGGGGCACCACCCACGTGCCTTTTTATGTGCTGCTCCCTCTGTAAGAATCACTCTTGCTTGCCTCTGACCTGCTAGGTCCATCCAGTCTGCCTGCTGTCTCACTCCTGGGGGGACCAGAGTCCAGCTCTATGACTAGGTCAGGTATCCCACACATGTTTTTCTTCAGCCCCAAGATTTTTCTTGACAGTCCTTGACTTTTGCAGGTAGATGCTGACTGCATGCTTGCAGTGACACACACACACACACACACCCCATTCTGGCAGATCTTAGTAGTTAACAAAGTGTGAGCACATCTAGTTTATTTCCATATGTTACTGAAAACCTGACTAATAATCTTTGAAATGCAATCCTTAAAACATCCAAAGATTGACAGCAACATATTATCTATGACCAGATACAGCTTTTGGAAGGTGAAAGCGGATTGATTCTCAAATGTGTTCCCATTACTGACTCCAAAATACATGTAATTCTTAAAAGTTGAGACCCGTCACTGTTAACCTTTATAAATTAATAATATTTTTTATAATCATGGAACACTTACATAAGCAGAGGCTGGTTGATCATGTGAAAATTGTGCCTAGTTGAATCCAAGAGAAGCACGATTCAGATGCGTGAACAAGCTAGACTGCTGATCCATACTCTGGTAGAGCAGGGAACACAGTAAGTACTATCATTCTCTGGCCCAAACACAGTAGAGCTGCAGTAATATTTGTTAAATGAAGGCAAGTGCTGAAGTCCTTGAGAAATGAGCACTATTTCATCTTCAGTAGATGAGAAAGATAGAAGAAAGTATGGGGTAATGGTAGTGTAGACCTCCCTGGACAAGGATGAGCAATTGTGGTTGAACAATCGCCTGGAAACAGCAGTCCTGGGGAGAAAGAGGGTTTCAGTGGTAAGGAGCAGCCTGGTTGAGCAGCTCAAGAATGAGACGGAAAAGTTCTAATTATGTTTAAATGGGAAACAGAGTGTGGGGTTAAGATTCCTTTTTTTTAGCCCACATGCAGACAGAGGCCTCGGGTTTTCCATCTGTGAAATGAGTATGCTACGCACATACCTCTAACATTGGGGGATGTTGTAGCAAACTTCAAGACCCTGTTTATGCAGCATTTAATTCACCCTCTGAAATCTTCCTTTAGATTTATCTGGGTGGTTGGGCACGGTTTATTTCTGAAAAGTGCCATTGAATTGGTGTCTAACAGGAGCGTAATATCTACTAAGTCTTTGGAGATGCCCTAGTGAAAGGCGCTACACGCTAAAATCACTGAATTTCACCGCGTGCTCCCAGTCCCTCCAGAGGTAAGAAACAGCTGGTTCATCTTTGGAAGGCAAACCCTTAACTCCCTGAAACAACAGCTTTTGGGAACTATACTCACTAGTTGTAGAATTTATTTCTAATTTTTATTCATAGTAGCCATCTATTCTAAGCTATTTATTTATCCACACATACCTGTTTCATTCTCTAATTGCATTTAAAATCTTTTTTGGGGGGGGACTGTTATAAAACATGTCCTTGTTACATAAGGGAGCCATATACCTACAGGTTAATGACATACTAATTTATCAATATCTAGAATTATTATAAAGAAGCTGTTTGAAAGTACCAGGACAGTACCAAAGTTTCATTCATGAAATGAAATGATTGATTGCATATACTCTGCAGAAATGGATTCATATTTCTGAATACATGTTACTTTATATCCCTCAAAGAGAAAAATACATTTGCACTCAATATGCATTTACAGGATAATATGACACAGGTGTGGTGATGTTAGAAAAGATAAAGCCAGCTATAAAGAAGAAAAATAAAAGCTTTTCTAAGGAAGAAACTCAGATTTCAGAATGGAGCTGCGGATTTGGAAATAGGAAAATAGCCAAACGTGAAAGATGTTTTTCATATTATAGGGAAGCTCAGTCAACCAAAACTCTACCAAGCAAAGGCCTTCCTAGGGCATGTTATAAGACAAAAATCAAGTTAATGACAACTGAGATGTTGATTTAAGTAACTGCGGCCCTTACGACAGGTTGAACAGGAGGCTGCTACTCAGCGTGGAGCTAACATGAAAAGGACATGCAGAGGAGGCAACATCAAGTATTTGAACACTCACCCCCCGCAGAGTCTCATGTTGCTGCTATATTAAATGACATACAGCTGCTGTTGAAGAAGCCTTCAGCGCAGATATAAAATTTTAAATGTGTCAATCTTTATGGTGAGCACAGTCTTTTATACTGTACCTCATTTGTGGGTGTTCTTATTACCAACACTACTTCACATTAATTATTAAAACTGAATTCATAGGTCCTTAAGATCTACTCATTGTTAACACATTTGAGGAACTTGCAAGATGGAAAAATAAATTGTGCTAGACATTACATCTTTAAAAACTGCCCAGAATGGCTTTTTGCTGACACAGCATAGAAACTATACCTATCAAAGTACCTGTTACTTCCAAAACGTTGTGGTTGGAAATACCAGAAAGAAAGTTTTGAATTAGAAATAACTGCATACTTTTGAATAGATCTTATGAGGATAAAGTGCAAGACATTTGGGACTCGTCTTATTTAGATACACCTCGGCAGCCAAGTGGAAAAGCCAAATAACGATCCTGTGATAATAATAATTCATCTGCTGGCATTTATTGAACACTTAAATGCCAAGCATTGTGGCTTTAAATAGATCATCTAACCTAATGAGACAATTTCACTTACATGGATTTTCTCTTAATCATAACGAACCTACCAGGTGGATGCCCTCAGATCCATGTTCTGAGAGTTAGCTCAGTGGTTAAGCAGCAAGAAGCACGGACACCGGCTCTTAATCATAACGAACCTACCAGGTGGATGCCCTCAGATCCATGTTCTGAGAGTTAGCTCAGTGGTTAAGCAGCAAGAAGCACGGACACCGGGACTGGGAGTGGCTACGCCCCTAGCAAACTGCGGGACCTCAAGTGAGCTCCTTAACCTCTCCGTGTTTTGTGTTTGCCATTAACAAAATAAGAATAGAATTTAAAAAATTACTTGCTGTAATTATGCAAATGTATAAAAAAGTGCTAGCATCTAGTAAATTATCAAAACAACGACAGCTGCTAGGATTATCCCTGTTAAGAATGACTCACCTGAGGTGGAGAAGCTCTGAAATTTGCAAAGGCCACACAGCCAATAAATGTCAACAGCATGACTCCAGAGCCTCAGCTTCTGGTCGTATGCCATCATCCATAGACAATCTTGATTATATTTTTATAAAGAACCAACTTGCCATTTAAGTTTTATATAAGGTACAAGCTATTAGTATTTTTAAATTTGTGTCCATATTCGGGATGGAATCATTGAGTTGGTTCAATTAGTCATGGAGCCTCGTCAGAATTTCCACTCATTCTTAGTTCATCCTGCTGCATCCCATCATCCTATATTTTATTCTCATGTTTAAAATTTTATTTTTAAATTAAATTTATTGGGGTGACATGCGTTAATAAGATTATATAGGTTTCAAAGGTACATTTCCATGATACATGATCTGTATATTGCATTGTGTATTTAATTCCTTTAGTTTGAAAAACCATTGCTTTTCTATTAAGACAAAATTGAAAAGAAAAAATACTGTATAAACTAACATGAACTCTAAATTACAGAAACACATAGATTTTTTAAGTGTTTTGAAGTTAAAATGTTTAAATCATAAATCTAATTCAAATTTGTATTCCTTTAAAATTTCCAATCTTAGTGGACATTTAAAATTTCATAAAAACTAGTACCTAGGACATTTAGTAAGAATTTAGTGAGGATAGAATAAACTTTCAAACATATTCTTTGGTTTCTTTGTTCTATTTTTTAAATCACCAACTGCTGAAGAGTCGCAAAATGACTCAAAATCACTACAATCTTCTTGGTCTCCTTTCAACACACCCTAAAAACCACTACCTTTTAGACATTTGGACACTTTTCAATACACCACAAAGCAAAAACATTACCTAGCACTTGGGAACTTTGATTCAAGAAAATAACTTACAGATGAAAATGCAGTCACTTCTCAGGGTTAAGCAGATACCTAATAGACAGGTCATCCTAAGTTAAGCGCAAGCTGACAAATAAATGCTTTCTCGTCTGACCACCCACAAACTCACTCTTGGGGCAACTGCTTATCTCCCCTCAGCCAGGGGATTCCCACCTTACCACATGGTCAAAAGAGGCTCAGCCTAGATGAATCTCCAGGGAATTATGCTGAATGAAAGGAGCTGATTGGTGAAATACTGAATTTTTCCATTTGTATTAATATTTTGAAGTAACAAAATTTTAGAAACAGGGCACAGATCAGTGGTTGAAGAACCATCTCCCAACGAAAGTGGGTGTGGCTACACAATGGCAACAGGAAGAATCTTTGTTGATGGAAATGCTCAGTATCTTCATTGTGGTCGTAGATATGCAAACCCAGATGTGATAGAAGTGTGTAGAGCTAAATATACCCACATATCATACCCCCCTACACACACACACACACACACACACACACACACACAAATACAGGTAAAATGGGAAATCTAAATAAGATTAGTAGAGTATTCCAATGCCATGGTATACCATCGTTTTGCAAAAGGTTAACCACTGGGGAAAACGGGATAAAGTTTTCATAGGCTCTCTCTGTCTTATTTCTTACAATTCATGTATTTCCACATTAACTCAATTAAAAAGTTATTGAAATAAAAAAAATAGAGAGTCTGCAGTGGCAGAAAGAGCAGTGTGGAAAATGAAAGGTAAAGAGCAAGGAAGATAGCAGCCACGTGGGTGGAGCTGAGTGCACTTTCTCCAGGCCCCAACTCAGATTCTCAGCTGATCTTCTGACAAATAACCTGAATAATCAATGGAATCTTAGCTGATAGGAAGTTTTGAGCCCAAGATGCTTCACAATATGTAGTAAGGAGATTTTATAAGCTGAAGGGGAAATACCCATGAATGGTGTCAGTAGATGTGGAGAAATTGATCAGAAATCATGGCTTTGTGGCTCTTTCCCCTCCCAAGACAGGGGCCCCAGTCCTGAGTGAGGAGACCAGAGACCAAAGCCAAAGGTGGATCCAGAAGCAGACAGAAGGCAAACATCAAACTCTGCTGAGATGAATTCCACCTCATTCTTCAGAATTTACATTATTTATTTTCTCTTGCATAGCCCTTTAACATTCTTTGTTTTCTTCAAGTGTATTCCAACTAATTCACTACTTCTTGTCTTTTATTTTTCATTCTTTTTATTTAGATTTTTATATATTTTAAATTTGTTTATTATTTCAAATCTCACTTAACACCCCTCCCTTGTCTTACTCCATTTTGCCTTCTTCCTGCCCTTTCTTATTATTGTTGTAAATTTTATTTCCCCCCTCTATGCCTTACTCCTATTCTTAACACTTACTATTTCTCCTCTCTCTATCCTCCCAAAATCATTCTTCCTGCCTTTACTCAGCTCACAATCTTTTTCAGTTTCTTATAAAATTATCATTTTCTTTCCACCTTTATTAATTGTGGCTTGTTTGGCATGGATATTGTGGTTATTGCTGTTTTTCTTCATTGTATTTCTATTTGTTCACTATTTTCTTATTTCAAATATTATAAGTTACTCTCCCCATCTTACTCCATTTTGCCTTCCTTTTGCCCTTGCTTATTTGAGTTTGGAATCTTATATTTCCCTTTCTTAGCCTGGATTCTATTCTTTACTCTTATTATTGCTTCTCCCTCCATCCTCTCAAAATCATTTTTCGTTCATGTAGACATCCCATAGTCTCTTTCCTCTTTCTTATAATATTCTTATTCTCTTTCTGCTTTTATTAATCTTTGCCCATCCATTGTTGTTATTGACCCTGTTGTGGTTTTTCTTCAATTTTGCTCCTATTGGTTCACTATTTTTTTAACTTCAAACCTTATATTATACTCTTCCCTTTTCTTTATTTTTTCTTTTTTTACTGTTGCTCAATTACAGTGGTCTCCATTTTCCCCCCAACACTCTCCTGCACCCCAGCCATCCTCACCCCTACCCTGGAGCCTACCCCCCTTTGGCTTTGTCCATGTGTCCTTTACTCCTTCCTTTTCTTACTCCATTTTGCCATCACCCTTCTCTATTTTACTTACATTTTAAATTTTATTTTCTCCCTTTTTTCACCTTGTTTCTATTCCCTACTCATATTTCTCTTTCTTCTTCCCTCTCAAAATCATTTTTCTCTCCTTTAGTAACTCATATTCTTTTTTCTATCTTACAATATTCTTAATCTCTCTCCACCTTTACATATCTTTGCTCATTTGCTGTTGATACAAGGTATTGTTGCTGGTGTGAGATTGGTTTTCTGGACAGTACTGCTTTGTTAACCAGCACCTGTGCAACAGCATACAGGACATGGTAGGGGCTTTTACTCTCAGTCAGCAAGCTGGAGGGAAAAACCCACCAACAAAAGGGCCATCAATGATCAAAGCCCAAGAACAACCAGAGAGCCACATAAACTGAATAAAGAGCATCCCCAGAGCATCCAGATCAAGAGATCAAAGAGATTGTACCACTGAATCCCACAGAACTCCTACCACATAAGTTCAACTCATGAAGACAGGCAGGCAAAGCAGAGCAATCTGAGATGCAGAAACAAACAAGAAGAGTTACTTAAATTGTCTCCACAGACAAAGAAATAATACCCAATCAAAAGGAAAGGAGGAATCCCCAGAAAAAGAGCTAAAAGAAATTAAGGCAAGCAATCTATCAGAAATAGAATTCAAAATAATGGTTACAAGGATACTCAAGTAACTGAGAACTACAAGGAACTGTACTGGAACTACAAGGAACTTAGTGGGAACTACATCAGCATGCAAAAGGATGGAGAAACTATGAATAAGAGTGAGAAGGAGATGAAGAATACAATATCTGAAATGAAGAATACACTAGAAGGGATCAAAACAAGGCTAGATGAAGCAGAGGACCAAATCAGTGAGCTGGAAGACAAAGTGCGGGGAGGGGGGGAACACCCACTCAGAGCAACAAAATGAGAAAAGACTCAAAAGCAAAGAGGGTACTTTAAGGGAGCTTCAAGACAACATGAAACATCACAACATTCACATCATAGGAATACCAGAAGGAAAAGAAAAGGAGCAAGGAATAGAAAAGCTTTTTGAAAAAAAAAATGATGACAGAAAACATCCCTAACTTGGTGAGGGAGAATGTCATGCAAGCTCAGAAAGCACAGAGGGTACCAATAAAGGTGAACCCAAAGATGCCCATTCCAAGACACATCATAATTAAAATGGCAAAATTTTAAGGGAAAATGAGAATCTTAAAGGCAGCAAGAAACAAACAGCTAGTAAGATACAAGGGAGTCCAAAAAGGCTATCAGCTAATTTCTCTACACTACAAGCCAGAAGGGCTTGGCATGAAATAATCCAAGTAATAAAAGCAAGGACCTACAACCAATATTACTCTATCCAGCAAGTCTCTCATTTAACATAGAAGATGAAATAAAGAGCTTCCCAGACAAAAGAAGTCTAAAAGAGTACATCTCCACCAAGCTAGCACTGAAAGACATACTAAAGGGACTCAAATAAAAGAAGAAATGGGAGGGAGAGAGAGAGAGAGATGAACACAGGTATAGACTAAAGGGCAATGAATAAGTACCTATCAATAATAACCTTAAATATAAATGCTTTGATCAAAAGACATAGGGTAGCTGAATGGATAGGAATACATGACCCACATATATGCTGTCTATAAGAGATCTACCTCAGAACAAAATATCTACACAGGCTGAAAGTGAAGGGATGGAAAAAATATTCCAAGCCAATGGATATGAAAAAAGCAGGAATGGCAATACTTATATCAGACAAAATAGACTTCAAAACAAAGACCAAGAAAGGAGACAAAGAAAGTCAGTACATGATACTTAAGGGAGTAGTCCATCAAGAGGATATAACCCTTATAAAAATATGTACCCAACATAGGAGAACCTAAATATATAAGGAAAATCTTGGAGGAGTTCAAGAAAGATATCTATGGTAACACAGTTATCACAGGGGATTTTAACACCCCTCTGTCAACAGTGGATAGATCTTCCAAACAAAGAATCAACAAGGATATTGCGGCACTGAACAACACTCTAAATCAAAGGGACTTAATTGACATATAAAGAATCTTTCACTCCAAAGAAGCAAAATATACATTCTTTGAAATGCACATGGAACATTTTCAAAGATAGACCACATGGTAGGACACAAAACACATCTCATCAAAATTAAGAAAATTGAAATCATATCAAGCATGTGTTCAGATCACAGTGTCTTGAACTAGAACCAACCTCAAGGAAAACACTCAAAAACATTCAAATACATGGAGACTGATTAAGTTGTTATTAAATAATGAATGGGTTAAAATGAGATCATGGAAGAAATCAAGAAATACCTGGAAAAAAATAAAAAGGAACATGCAACAACCCAAAACCTATGGGACACAGGAAAGGCAGTACTGAGAAGGAAGTTCATAGTGGCACAGGCCTACCTACAGAATATAGAAATATCTCAAATAAACAACCTAACTCTACATCTGCAAGAACTAGAGGAGCAACAACAAACAAAGCCCAGAGTGAGTAGAAGGAAGGAAATAATCAAGATCAGAGCAGAATTAAATGACATAGAGACTAAAAGAATGATTCAAAAGATCAATAAATCCAGGGGCTGGTTCTTTGAATAAACAAAATTGATAAACCTTTAACTAGACTCATCAAGAAAAAAAGATGACCCAAATAAATAAAATCAGAAACAAAAGAGAAGTTACAACTAATACCACAGAGATACAAAGGATTGGAAGAATGGACTATGAACAACTATATGCCAAGAAATTGGAAAACCTGGAAGAAATAGACAAATTTCTAGAAACATATAATGTTCCAAAACTGAATCAAGAAGAAGCAGAAAGCCTGTATAGACCTATAACTACTAGTGAAATTGAAGCAGTAATCAAAAAAATCCCAGCACACAAAAGCCCTGGACCAGATGGCTTCACGGGTAAATTTCACCAAACATTTAAGGAAGAACTAACTCCTATCTTCTTAATCTAGGACCTGAATAGACACTTCTCCAAGGAGGACATACAGAGGGCACAGAGACACATGAAAGATGCTCAACATCCCTAGCCATTAGAGAGGCACAAAGTAAAACCACAATGAGATGTCACCTCACACATGTCAGAACAGCCATCATTAATAAATATACAAACAACAAGTGCTGGGTAGGAGGTGGAGGAAAGGGAACCCTAGTGCACTCTTGGTAGGAATGCAGACTGGTGCAGGCACTATGGACAACAGTATGGAATTTTCTCAAAAAAATAAAAATGGAACTGCCTTTTGACCTGGCAATTCCACTGCTGGGAGCATACCCTATGAATCCTGAAACGCCAATTCAAGAGAATCTATGCACCCCAATGTTCATAGCCATGCAATTTACAATAGCCAAGTGCTGGAAACAACCTAAGTGCCCATTGGTAGATGAATGGATCAAAAAACTGGGGTACATTTACACAATGGCATGCTACACAGCAGAAATAAGGAAGGAACTCCTACCTTTCGCAAGAGCATGGATGGAACTGGAGTGAAATAAGCCAGTCAGTGAAAAACAAATACCATATGACCTTACCTGTAAGAGGAATCTAATGAACAAAATAAACTAAGGAACAAAACAAATGATGGGGAGAAAATGCAGACAACTGTAATTGAACAATAATAAAGTAATTTAAAAAAAAAAGAGCCACAGGCATGGAAACATGAAACAGACTGGCAGTGACCAGAGGGGAGGGGCATGGGGGATAATTGTGGTAAGTAGGGGAAGGTACTAGTTAAAGAGCATGTATGAGTGACCCGTGGACATGGACAACAGTGTGGGAATTGACTATGGGATGGTCAGAGAATGGCAAAGGGGGGAAATTGGGAGAACTGTAATAGAATAACAATTTCAAGAATGTAAAGAAAAAGAAAAGCAAATGAGGGAAGGTGGTAAAGAAAATGGAAGCCCTAGGCCACACATCCCTTCCCTCCATGAGTGGATCCCACTTTGCCTGGGGCTTCTGTTTCTGGACAGGAGAACATTTAGGGTTCCTGTCTTGCCTTTAATCCCTTCAAGCCCATCACTGCTCATTAGCCACCAACTCCCTGCCTTCCCTGCTCACAGTTGGGAGTGAGGCATCCAAGGTGCCCAGCAACTTGGCAGAGATTCCTCTGTGGTCTTTCTTCCCTAAATACCTCATCTTGTACTAGGGATTTCACCCCATGAGCCTCAGTTCCTTCTCCATAACAGGTGGCCGCTCATTGCCTTCAGGGGCCTCCTGTGAAGATTTACAATAGATCAAAGCACCAGAAGTAGTAGCAATTCTCTGGTTCCTTAGCAATATGCACAAATGTCCACATTCATGTGTTAAGACTGTCTCCCCCACAGGGTTTTCATGGGAAAGGAGACTAAGGCAGCACAGAAGGGAATTTTATCAGGCCCTTGATTGGTAACTCAGAGCAGAACCTCTCAGAAAGTCTGTGGGCTTATTCTGGGATGAGAAAATAGTGGAGAAGTGACAGGATGCATCCTGCATCCACTACTACATAGGCCAAAGTGTGGGGGGTGGGGGAGGGGTAGACAGGGGTCACAAAGGGAGAATGGAATCATTCAGAGAGTGTGCTGGTATATGAAATGAAGCACCTGTGAGGACTGGGGCTACAGAATCAAATAAGATCCCCTCCCGCCCTAGCCAGGTTGGTTGGAGCATTGTCCCGTACACCAAAATGTTGCGGGTTTGATCCCCAGTAGGGGTGTGTATGGGAGCCAGAGCAGGGAAGAAAGTGGCATGGGCCTGGGTGGTAGCAGTGGAAGTTCAGAGGAGAGGCCTGATCCAGAATTGTTTGGAAAGCAGAGCCAAGATAATTTGCTGATGGATGTGATGTAGGGTGCAGACTAACTACAAAGTTTGTAACTTGAACAACTGGAAGAACAGAGTTGCTATTTCCTAAGAGTACAACATGAGGGTGGTGAAGTCTCTCCAGGCTGCTTGGAAGCCACAGAAAGCTACAAAACTTCCAAGAGGTAGGGAGGAATTTAAATTCAAGTTGTCTGATGCAAAAATCAGGGCTCTTCCCCTTCCCACCTGCTGTGTCTATTATTATGTTGTACAGTTCAGAGTAGATCATTTTGCTGGGAGTATTGGGACAGACTTAAGAAAGGTGTAGTATCTGAGCAAGGGACAAGAGGGACCACGGGGCCATCTTGGCATGAACAATAGCAAGGGGTCAAGGGGATCTGAAGGTGCCTACTGTGTATTCTTGTGTGTCTTTAACTGCACATAATGGAAGACATTGAATGCCATGCTTGGGAGCTCAACTATAATCATTTGGACAGTGAGAAGCTGTTGAAAGCAAGAAGTAAGAAGCAAGATGATTTAGACTATGTTTTAAAAAGAGAGCTTTAGAATCAGTGGAAATGATGATTTGGAGAGGCAAGAACTAAAAACCCAAGAGACAAATGAAATAATCCAAATTCTCATTACAGTAATGCTATAAAGACAGAAGACATAACTTCAGAAACATTTTGGTAGTGAAATTGACAGGGTTTGGGATTGAATAATGAGGAAAATGAAGGTTGTGAACATGTCAAAAGTGTCCAGCTTGCCTGGCTCTGAGAGGAATGTAATTAACAAAAATTGAGGGATGCAGGGGAAGAAACAAGTTTAGAGGAAAAAAAATAAATCAGGAAAATGAATGTAGGAGCTGTGAGTTTAAGGGCCCTGGATACATACCCACATGCAGGATTTTTCAGTACTTTTCAATAATCCAGGGCGAAATTAGGGCTAGAAATCCAGATTTATGAGTCATTGGCAGAGACATGATAGCAAAAGATTTGGACCTACATGAGATGACCCAGGAGAAAATGTAGTCTAACAAAAAGTAGATCAGGCACAGGAGAGTGAGAAACAGTTGGCTTTGAGGGTCAGATGGAAAAGGAGTTGGGAGCGTCCCTCAAGAACAGAAGGACAAGAGGGTAGGAAGAGATTGGTCAACAACGTCAGGTTTCACATAAAGTCAATTAACGTGAGAGTCAAGAAACTGCCAATACATTTGATGGTGGGGTGCCTCTGGTGACCTTCGAGGGAGTGGTTTTTCTGGAGAGCATGGGGAGGGAGGCAGAATTCAGTGAAAGAACTAAAAACTTAGAAACGTGTCCTAGTCTAAGGAGTTTGGACAGCAAACAAATCAGAAATGACCATAAGACATTTAGAAAATTTTTCCCTTGTTGTTGTTTCTTTGTTTAATCTTTGTTGTCTTTGTTGTTGTTGAGACATGAGAAAACAAAAAGATGGCTTTTTAAAAAGATTTTATTTATTTATTTATTTATTTATTTTTAGAGAGAAGGGAAGGGAGGGGGAAAGAGAAGAAGAGAAACATCAATCTCCTGGGGACCTGGCCTGCAACCCAGGCATGTGCCCTGACCGGGAACCGAACTGGTGACCTTTCAGTTCGCCGGCCACAATCCACTGAGCCACACCAGCTGGGGCCAAAAAAGATATTTATGAACATAAGGAAGGATACGCCAGTGGGGAAGGACAGATTGCAGATACAAAAGAGAAAAGGGGCATTTATTGGTGCTGGACAATGGAGGGCATTTGGAAAAGTCACAAGGGAGACTGGGAAAAAGAACACCTAGATAGCAAGCGAGTGACAAGCAACAACTCAGATTCCGGAGCGCATGGAAGGTTAAAACAGGGGAGGAAATGAGCACAGGGACACCACAGGAGAAAGGGAAGACAAGAGGGAATGCCGCTGGGTCCATCCAATGTTTATGCTGAAAGAAAAGCGATGTAAGTTCCGACCCTTTGGGGGATGTTCCTGGCAGAGGCCGAGTAATTTGGACAACATGGGTAGGCAATGAACAGAATGGTAACAAGTCACTTTTTATCTAAATCGATCCCCACAGAGCAGGAACAGGAGCGGCTGAGATTGCTTCTTGGGGGCGGCTCCAGGCCGAAACAGGAACCGGACATCTGCTTTGACTCCCTTCAAACTTGGCGTGATTCAAAATGAAAGGTTTATGTAGTATTTACTTGAAGGGCCAAAGTCAGATGGAAAATTTTTCAATTATAAAATTTCAGCCAAGCCAAAAGAACTCAAAGCCCTGAAGAGAATTGTAAAGCCTGATTCAGGCCCACAGTAAAACTTGGATAAAATGGGGCTGTGGTTCCTATTTTAATTTGTTTGTCTGTCTACATTTTTGTAACAAATAATTTAAGAAAGACAAAGTAGGTCTTTCCTTAAAAGAAAAAGAGAGGTGTTTTTTTTTTTAAGCCAGTCACGACATGTGTTATACAACCAGGTTTGCTTTACTTCAGCATTGTAAGTGTTATGAGCTAAACACAGAATGACGGGTTTATGGATTCACTGACACCAGTAACATCTCTAGAAAAATGTCAATTTGCCCTCTAGAGAGAGAGTGTGGTCTTCAGAAATCTGGCCACTCAGATGTATTTAGATTTGTATATTTAAGGTTCAACAAATAAGCTTCAATCTCTTGCGTTAAAAAACTCCCACATTGCTTCCTGGAACAGAGCCTGCGGTGTAGATGTTGGGGACCCCTAGCTCACTCTTCCCTTTTCTGTTCTTATATGCTAAGGCGATGGAAGGTCAGGCTAATTCAGTCATTTCTACAGTAACAGAGTATGGTTTTATTTTAAGACCTATTTGCCTTTTACCTGTTTTACTGCTACTAACACATTATCTTCTAACCACAAGGAAGGAGTCGTTCTCTCCGAAACTTCCCCAATTCTCTATCCCTGGATTTAGTATTGTCTCCCCTGGAATCTCCATGGCACTTGGCTGTGGTATCTCTTAGAGCATTCCTCATCCAGTATTTTGTAAAGTAGTTATTTGTACACGAGGGGCATGCCCCTCGGTGCCGCCCCACAAGAGCTGGGTACGGATATGGGAAGCCCTTAGTTACCTTTGCATTCCCTGAAGCATCTGGCCCCTCTGTAGCCACTCACTACTGAGGTGATGAAATGGAAACAGGAACCAAGGTGATAGCAGACAGCGCGAGTTCACCACCAAGTATGGTTCGCAGGCAACTGGATGTGCCCTTCATTCTGGAACCGGGGCCATCTTGCACATCAAATGACATCTCACGTATACACAAGCAGCGTGCTAATAATTGTACACTTGCTGCCAAGCATACCCAGGAATTTCTGCCTGTTTTTCCAAAAACAAAATAGAAAGTCCTGAACGAAAATGGTCTGGAGTTCCACTCTGGATAGCCCAAACATGTACGGCAATAAGACCCTATGATCCCTGCTTTACCTGGGGCCAAGACATCTGACCAACTTGCATCATTAGTAAAGAAGCTTCTTACCATCCTCAGTTACAATTCAGAGACTTAAATTTCACAAGTAGAACCACAGCCTGCCCAGGGCACCCTTACTGCTTAGGCAGCCAATTGCAGCCCTGCTAGGGAAGATTCTGAGATAGCATGAGAGGTTGTTGCATGTTCAGTTTATAAAAGATTGGGCATTCATAATATTTTTAAGGCACATGCCCATAGAAATGAGAAGAGCAGCTTCTGAAATACATTCTGCCCATGACCCAGGTACAGCAGGCTCACCCAGAGGATCGTGGAAATAAGGGAAAGGTGTTCTCTGCCTCATCGGTAACTGGGTTTGGACAGCTGAGCCCTGACCATGACTACAGAGGATTATTCCAAAGTCCTGCTGGCAGATTCAAGGAAATGAATAATAATGTAACAATTTATCCAGTGCCTGCTCTTGGCCAGATGTTATGTTAGATGCCTTGTGTACATTACTGCAAATCCTCACTACATCCTTAAGAGGCCAGCATTTTCCTCTTGACCCAACAGATGAGGAAACTAAGGCTCAGAGTGGTTGAGTATCTTGCCCCTCAGTCCCACCACTATTAAAGGCCTTGGTGATTTGAGGACAAATCCCACTTTGGAATCCACTTGACTCCAACACCTTCACATTTCATCAAACTCCCTCTACGAAATACAAATTCTAAAATAGGAAGCATCATCTTGAGAAAATATGACACTCATATTCATTAAAACAAAGTCCAGAAAATATAGGCATTCACATTACCTGACCCTGGGTGATCATAACTATTCATATGGCAGAGAAGCCCATAAATGTTACCCAGCTGTGTGACAGATGAGTAGGGACTCACATTCTGAGTCAGGCTGAACTCAGATCACAGCACACAGTTTATTCGCTGTGTAATGTAAACAAATCACTCAGCTTCTCCATGCTTCACTCACTGTATAATTCTAAGAACTGAATGATATAATCCATGTAAAGCAGTAGCTTAGTTTTTGGTGCAAAGTAAACAGTTAATTGTTTATTATTCTTTATCCACCCCCTCCAAACTAGTGCCTCCTCCTGTACCCCCAGGAAAGTCATGCTCCCTGACATGGTGTAAAAGGTCCCCCAGGATCAGGCCCTTGCCTTTCAGCAGCAACATTTATTAACTCTACAACTGCGCCTATAACCACTTGGAACAGCCTCCTGTCTGTCTCCACCCCAATGTCCTAACTCCATCTAACTCCCCAGGGGAAGGAGCTCAAATCTCACTTCCTGCCAGAGGTACCTTCGTTTAGGCATCTGCAGTGGTAGCATCAACAGTCTTCTATGAATGAGTCTGTCAAGGTTGTTCTTCAACCAAAACAATTATTTGGACACTGGTATGAGTACTGCTTCAGGTTGCTCCATCTCACTTCCCAGAAGTCACCCTAAATTCTCACTTCACCTTGAGGTTTCAGTGCAGGCCAACTTGGTGTTCCCACCTAAAGGAGTAAAGCTCATACAAGACAGACTAATTCAGACTGAGATTCCTGGCCCACTTTTGCCTGGTGCCAAAGGTACATTCCTGTTTTTAAGTAAATTAGTGCAATCCAAAATGCTATTCAGAGTCTATATGGAGGAAGCTTAGGTGATTTTTTTTATAGACGAAAGTTCTGATTCTCAGCAAAGTTCTTTCCTTTTGGCCTTCTTAGCTACAGAAAGATGAAGGGTACCATCTGAGATGGACATAGGAATAAAAGGGAGAAGTCAGGCAGGGTAGCCACAGAAGAGAGGCAACAAGGGCACTGGATGCTAAGAAGTGAAGAGTAGGTCAATAAAATAACTTTCATAGGGATCCTGTTCAGTTCCGAGTTGTTATATTATGTATGACAATTGTTATATTAGGTATGACAATTTCATCACAAGATATAAAATGAGTGGCCACATCAAAGCTGCTGTTACTGTGCTATTCACCCCCTTGTGATCAGCCACACAGACTCCACAGCGTACCATTGAAAAGCAGCCCTATCGTTAACTGCGTTGATACTGTTCAATCCGCATCATGACATACCCCACAGATTCCCCACATTAATGAAATATTGAGGATGGAGACTTCAGCTTGTTCATCCTTTCATCGCCTCCCAGCATCCAGCACAGTGTCCCTGGAACAGAGTGGGGGTTTAACAAGAATGTGTTGAGTTGACCTGGACCATCGCTAAATGACTTCAGGAATTCGAAGGAAGCGTAACACCACTCTCCGGAATGCCAAACAGGTACCACCAGATTTTGATACATTTAAACCATTGCTCCTTTTTTTAATTGTTTAATCTTTATTGTATTTTTTCCATTACCATTTGGTCTCCTTAACACCCCTCCCTCCAGCAATCACCGCTCTGTTGTCCATGTCTGAGTCTTTTTTCCTTTTTGCTCAATCCCTCCACGTTGCTTCTTAACATTTCTCCTTATGGTGATAGAAGGCATCAATTCCCTACAAATACTCCAATTTTATGCAAACTCAAGTTTGAGTAATGCCGGATTTTACTGATTC
This sequence comes from Anoura caudifer, assembly GCA_004027475.1. Lineage (NCBI taxonomy): Eukaryota > Metazoa > Chordata > Mammalia > Chiroptera > Phyllostomidae > Anoura > Anoura caudifer. Next base: position 115,485 of record PVKU01004082.1, read on the forward strand.
TATATGGGTCCAGCCCAGAGATGTATCATTTAGCAACTCCACAACCAGTTCTGGGCTCTGGCCGTGGTACCAATAATGAACATATTATAAGCCTGTTCCCTGAGGATAAGAGAGCATTTTTAATTATGTCACTGTGTCAGCAGCACTGGAGTATGCTAATGAGTATTAATAACTACACGTTTGTATAACAGAAGCAAAAAAACAGAGTATCCAGGTTACATGTGCAGACTGATCAAGTCACAAATTAATTTATTTCACAGGATCCCCAAGAGCAGATGTCCCTAAATATGGTGATGAAAAGATATCCACAGAAGTAACCACCTAATGATGCTCAAGCTGTTCGTAAGCCATCATCGCAGACAGTAACATCTGTCTATAAAGCACACTGCTCAGGGAAAACAGAACATCATTCTAGTCAGTAGTTGTCATGCTTCCCAGAGCATATTCAGAAGGTGGTCACATGAACGCTCTAGCTGGAAGCCATGTCTCGGGCTTAAATTTAGCTCTGATATTGGAAAAACCACAGGGAACTTTGCACATGCCTGGATATTGCAGGGGAAGAAGCCAAAGATACCTACTGGCCTAGAAGAACAAACCAAAGACCTGTGATTAAGAATCCACATACATTATAGAACTACTATAGAAGACAAACCTGTCCATCTGGTAAGCTCTTCTTCAAAACAACTTGATTTAAAGTACCCCCAAATAGGTTATTATATTAATCAAAAAGATTCATCACCTTTTTGTTTAGTTCTTTTTGCTTTTGGATCTTCTCTAAAGGAATGCTTTTTTAAATCTGATCTCCCCATTACATTGCACATTCCCACTAAAACATCTACATTCTGCTTTGTAACACTTGGTAGAACTACAGTTGTCAGCGAACCTGACGATTAGAATGTAAGCCCCACGAGGGCGAGGACAAGTGCATCTTGTTTACCAGTGTATCTCCAGGACCGAAACGTCTGCCCAGAGTCAGACTCCCAACAGAAATTTGCTGAAAGAGTGTGTGCACGAGTGGACACTCCACAGACACTTACTGACTGCAAGCCATCACTGGGACCTGTGCTAGGTGCAGATCAAGCCGACAAAAGGAACCAGAAGTCGTCAGAGCCAGGCTCGCTGGAAGCTCGAAGACAAACAAGAGGTCATTCTGGATTCACCTTCTCCCTCTTCCCCAGCCCAAGCCACAGTCCATACCATCGAGTTTATCAATTCAGCAGACGTCACAAGGGCCCAGGTGGAAGGAAGCGCGGAGAGCAGTGGGTAAGATGTATGATGTTGCCATGCCAAGGAGCGCAGGAGAGTTGCTTTCAGGCTACTGAGCCAACGCAAGGCCAATTAGATACTTTCTTTACTGCCACCAAGGGTTGGCTCTTTAGCTGCACTTCCCCAGGATCTGTATCACAGCCCCAAAGCGAACAGTACACATAACTGGGGAAGCTCAACTGTCTGTCTGGGGCCTGCCTGTCACTCCTTAGTACAAAAGACATCTTCAGAGAGACTGAATCTGGTTAGATAAATGCTGGCAAACCCCTAAAACAGAGTGGTTTAGTGGCTACCTGCCTCATCTATGACAGTGATTTTCAACCCGTGTGACCCAGGAATCTTTAAAATATGCAGTACCTGACCATTTAGTCAGGGGCACTGACCTCTCTTACATTAGACTTTCAAGTAAAAAAATGACAATGGCCAACACAACAATAGCTTTCCAATGTGAATGAATCAAAAGTATACCTAATTTTTGTCATATAGGTAAAAATATATTTTTGGTGTGCTATAGAATTTTAATAATTTGTTTATATGTATCATGATATGAAAAAGGTTGAAAATCTCTGAGTGATGGTGTTATTAAAAACAAATGTTCAGGCTTTACCCCAGATCTGTAGGAGGAATCTGTTGAGAACACATGAATCTTTATTTCCCACAATATTCTGATTTTTACTCATGCTCCATTTTGAGTATCACAATCTCTGTTGATTTTGTACGGGACTAGCCCAGAGAAGTTTCTTTAGCAAGAAGGGTCTGCTCATCCCTCGTTTGTGTTCTTTGGGCTAAGAAACAAAACTCTCTGAAAAAACCTGGAAGAAAATAAGAAGCAGGGGAGTGGGGGTGAAAAGAAGGAAGGCAGGGTATTTTCAAAACCCAGCAATTAACAGTGAAAAGAAGTACGAGCCAATAGAAGGGGGGAAGCGGGTCATGTTGCTAAGGTACGGACGGCTCTCATGCCTTGGCTTCTGGGGGTCTCTCCGCACTTCTAGGGTTAAATCCCGTGCTAATGATCTGTCAGCATGATAGATGACCTTACCTCTCACAGTGGCCCTAAAATTAAAACTCTGAAAACACCCAGCTCTGACCAGGGCATGGATTATTGGGCACTCCCATATACCTTCAGGGGGGATCAAAATTGGGGCAGTCTTTTTGGAGAGAATTCTTTGATAAGAATTATCAAATAAAAAAGTACTTTCCTTTTGACTCAGTAATTTCACTACTGGGAAATTAACCCTGAAGACATACAATGCCTGCTCATATAAGCCAATAAAATGTATACTGCCAAAATAAAGAGACTCCACTAAGAAATTCCTCATTTATATGGTGACAGGAGGAGACTAGACTGAATGGTGAGCACACAATGGACTATACAGATGATGTACTATAAAATTGAATACCTGAAACTTATATAATGTTGTTAACCAATGTCACCCCAATAAATTTAACTTCTAAAAATGAATTTCCTTGTTGTATTCATCTTACTTACTTGCTTTTAGTTCTTTATAAATCCAGTGTACCACCATAAATAATAAAGTAATCTTACTAATAAAGTAACTTAGTATCACGGCCCCAGCCAGTGTGGCTCAGTGGATTGAGCTCCAGCCTGTGAACCAAAGGGTTGCCAGTTCAATTCCCAGTCAGGGCACATGCCTGGGTTGTGGGCCAGGTCCCTTGTAGGGGGCGCATGAGAGGCAACACACACTGATGCTTCTCTCCCTCTCTTTCTCCCACCCTTCCCCTCTGTCTAAAAATAAATAAATAAAATCTTTAAAAAATATATAATATCGCTAGCATAGAGAAAGCAATGAAGACTTATTGAGTCCCTACTGTATGCCAAGCACCATGCTAGGGCCTTTAGTGTAACATCTTCAACAAGTCTGCAACTTGGATATGATTTTCCCATTTTTTCAGACAAGAACACTGAGGCTCAGAAGGTATAGCACTGGGTCAAGGTCATGGCTGACGAATGCGGAATCAAACTCCAAGGCCCTTTCTCAAAACCAATTCTCTTTTAAACATACCGCCAGGGAAAGGAACATCCGAGAGTATTAATACTTTTAGAAATATCAGCACACTAGAGTTTCTGAATACACTTACCCTGCTTCAATATAACACTGAAAAATCACAAAATAACAGGAACCATTACGTTGACAGGTTATGTATGGCAGCAGCAGCCATTTGAACAAAAAATTACTTTCAAGATTTTCAGCCAATTTTAATGACTTAAAGGAGTGGAAAAACACTCATGATGATTTTTCTAGCCCCTTTCAGCTGCTTTCCTCCTGGCTCACAAAACTTCCATCACTGTCTTGCAGTGGAAGAATTATTTTCATCCCACAGAGGGCTTGAAGATTTCTTTCTAATAGCTCTGTTCAGTTCTTGGGTAAATAGCAATAATTCCACTACTTCTTTAAAACTTAGTCCCTCATATGTATTACAAGGGATGCTGGGGGATGTGTGGAAATGTGTGGCTGAGCTCAGATTCACTGCCTGAGGTTATGAGGCTGCATGCCAAGTTTTTACCTATATGGAATCATTCAGCCGGCTTAACCACTCTGCCTCTACCCGAAGGAAAATACAAACATGATTTAACTGCAGTTAAGAATTCCAGTAGGTACTTACTAAATGTGGCATAATCTTTTCCATGCGTGGAGAAGAGGAAATCATTCTGCTAATCTGTGCCTCACTCCAAACAATCACGTTTTGGAGCTCAATCCTCCATCAAAGCTGGAATTTAATGAATTTTAAATTTATTTGGTATAGAAGATGTAACTGTGGAAACTCCATCAAATTCATGAATGAAAGAATTAAAAGAAAAGAAGAGAAAAGAGAAAAGAAAAGAAAAGGTCTACCTGACTAAACTACATCAAAAACATTCAGTGGTTCTCTTTAATAAAATCATTTTCACACTTTGCTCATAACTTCTCTTCTACTTCATTATTTAAAATAATTTCAGTGACATGATATGACTGTAAGGGAATAAAGCTAGTCATGCAGAGGCAGAGGGAGAAACTCATGACGCAAACGATAGCAGAGTGAACCTCCCGGTGAAGAGAGTTACATGAAAGGGGATAGGGTCTGGAAGAGAAAGTGTTTCTGGCCAGACCTGTGGGACTGCAGGCAGTGTGGTTATACCCGTTTGTAGTTTCTGTGTGATCTCTTGCCAAAGGCAGATAATTTAGCAAGGGTAAGAAGAAAGGCATGATTTACCTTAGAGCTGATGTGGCAGGAAAATCACTTTACAGTACTTTTCTTACAGGCAATGGGATGGTAAGGACAACAGCTCAGGGTCTACAATGAAAAGATAGCACCATTTATATAGTGAAAAGCTAGTTCAGCGAACTTCTAAGGAGTTCAGGGCACAAATTTGAAATGAAGAAAATCAAGGCTAAAAAACCAGGTCAGTGTCAAATTGTATTATCTTAGAAATTCACAGGCAAATATTTCAGTTAAAAGAGACAAACTTAATTGTCGCTGTTTTTACCAGGCTGGCTTAGCAAGCTGTGACTTCAAAGTGAGTGCTATGCTGGGTGAAAGGCTGGTGCTGTGTGTTTGTACAGCATCAGCCTTTCAACAGGGGTGCGGGTGGGGGAACAGGTGGCTGTGATCAATTTGACAGCCTCTGTGGGAGGATGGTGTAAGCCATGCTGTAAGCTAAAGAGTAAACCATATGAGTAGTTTTAAGGAGGTGTTTAATGCTCAACGTTGTTAGATTGGATGTTTTATCATAGAAATGGGTTTAAACATAAATGGTCCTAATGATGGAAAGTGCTTCAGATACTACTGTGTGTATTCAAAACCGAAGAGTTTACTGTGAGAGAGACCTCCCAACCCTACAAAACCATGTTCTACAGTAAGGACAGACAGAAGAAAGGACAAATAGAGAACTCCTCATTGAGATTTTAGGATCTGACTGTTTTATAAAGTGTTTTTCTAACTAGGCTATTTATGTGCCCTTCTTTATGATGGATAAGGAGAATTGACAGAACTGTCAATACCTCTTCAATGGATATTTCCCCTTCTTCCCTTCTGGTAGAACCCCATTTTTAGAGTTGCAATGTGCTCAGTTACAAAGAACTGAAGAGCCTGCTGCATTTCCCAGCCTCCTTTACAGTTAGGAGTGGTCACAAGCTAGAGTTCAGGCCATGATGCATGAGTAGAAGGGACTGGGCAGGGCTTTTAAAAACCCTGTAGGTTACTGATACAACTGGGACATGTTCTTTTTGCCTTTTCCCTTTCCCTTCTTCCACCTGACTTGTGCACAGATTAGCTTAGGCTCCAGATGCCAACTTGGGAGCATGAGGACAAGAGACACATCCTGAGGATGTCGGAGTACTTGATTTATCCTGAAGTTGCCATGGTAGTCCCGAACTACCACTATGGTAGTCCCGAACTATCTCCACTCTGGCTTTGCATGAGATAAAATTCACCCCTAATTTATTTAAGCCATTGGATGGGGGAGGGGGGATGTGGCATCCCCATTACTCACAGCAATGGAGCTCCTCACTTGCAGAGTACAAAGTGCATATTTGACAATTCCTTCACCATTCTACTGCTACAGATCCACTCCTTTGGTTTACCAAGCTCAAATGTTTAGATGTAAAGTTCCCTGGAAGGGTCGTATTAAAGTATCTAGAAGGAAATGCCATCTGACCCCTTTTCTCCCAAAGCTAACCATTTATCTAATGAAAGAAATGGGAATATGAATCTTAAGAGTAAAGTTCAGGTCATTCCCTGGTGAGAACAAGTAGAGGTTAGGTGCCGTGCTCAGGGCAAACACATGGCTTACCAGCACTGAGAAATTTCTACTAATCTTTATGATTACTACTCAGAAATGTAGCCAATATTTCAGAAAAATCAACTAATTAAATTCTAAATCTTTCTAATATTTCTATCTTGTAATCATGCCCAGAAAAATATTGGTATTAATTTTAATATTATATTAATAATATAATTATTAGTATGATGTTATTAAATATTGTATTAATATTATAAAATATCCATGGCTAGATAAAACTAAAGAGTTCACTGATAGAACCCCCGTTCCCATAATACCCTGTTCTGTGACAGCATTAGAGGTAAGTGTAAAAGATTCTCATTGGGACTTAAGAAGCATTTTAAAGCTTTAAGAATTTCCATAAACACTTTGTATAAAAGACAAGAAATTAAAAGGAAAAGAGAACTGATTAGAAAGTGATTCAATGGCTTTTTTTAATCACCAAGTTTTCATTTTGAAAATGGAATGTATCTCTAGAAATAAGGAAGATGGAGGCAGCTCCAATTCACTGGTCCAGGTATTTTATAAGATCTGTGGGCTCAAAATGTATGTAAAAAAACACACTCCTCTGGTTGAATCTGCTCTACCGCAGTTACTATAGCCACCAACAGGTTTAGGAAGACTCTCTAATTTAAGAAAGACCAAGATGAAGAACAAAAAAACATACTGGGTGGAAATGAGGCATGCTTACCACCTATCTCCTCCTCTTCCCACCTCAGCCATTTTTTAAAGCCCTTTATCAATCTGACATCAAAAATGCAATTTGACTCTTTAATGGTGACCATGATGGTGGGATGTAGTAGCTCTCTCTTTGCCAAGCATGGACTGTGCTTAATGCTTTATGTGACTAAACTATTTTAGCCCCCACAATAGTAAGGTAACATAATCCTCCGCCACTCCTGAGACCTAGAAAGTAAGTGGCAGCTGTAGTGAAAAGTGGAGATTTTAAAGCAGCAAGTCAACACTTTCAGCCAAGATGGAGGTGTAGGTAGATATACTTTGCCTCCTCACACAACCAAAAGGAGGACAATAACAAATGTAAAAACAAAAAAACAATCAGAACTGCCAGAAAATTGAACTGTATAGAAGTCCAACAACCAAGGAGTTAAAGAAGAAACATTCATTTAAACTGGTAGGAGGGGCGGAGACAGCAGAGTTGGGCAGCTGGAGCAAACAGGACACGCCGGCAAGGTGGTAGTTGGAGGACTGGGGAGGCCCACATTCATGTGTGGATAAACTGGGAGGAACAACTGGGGAGTAAGACAGACCATGGAACCCAGGGTACTAGTGTGAGGAAATAAAGTCTCAAAACCTCTGGCTGTAAAAATCTGTGGAGGTTGCAGCAGCAGGAAAACTCCCAGCCTCGCAGGAGAGTTCACTGGAGAAACCCACAGGGTCCTAGAATGTATACAAGTCCACTTACCTGGGAATCACCACCCAAAGGACCCAATTTGCTTATGGATAGTGAAGGAAGTGACTGAAAACTGGCTGAGAGCCAAGCAAGGGGCATTTTGTTCCCTTTTGGACCCCTCCCCTACACATAGTGCCACAACACAGCAACACAGGTTGCCCTGCCCTGGTGAATACCTAAGACTCCCCCCTTTACAATGTAATAGGAGTGCTGAGACAAGGAAATATGGCCCAAATGAAAGAACACATAAAACTCCAGAAAAACAACTAAGCAATGAAGAGATAGCCAACCTATCAGATGCAGAGTTCAAAACAGTGGTAATCAGGATGCTTCCAAAAATGATTGAGTATTGTCACAAAATAGAGGAAAAAGTGGTCTATGAAAAGTGAAACAAAGAAAAATATACAGGGAACCAACAGTGAAGGGAAGGAAACCAGAACTCAAATTGATGATATGGAGCAGAAGGAAGAAATAAATATTCTACTGGAACAGAATAAAGAAACAAAAATACAAAAAAAAAAAAAAATGAGGAGAGGCTTAGGAACCTCTGGGACAACTTTAAACATTCCAACATCTGAATCATAGGGGTATCAGAAGGAGCAGAGGAAGAGCAAGAAATTGAAAACTTATTTGAAAAAATAATGAAGGAGAACTTCTCCAATCTGGTGAAGGAAATAGACTTTCAGGAAGTCCAGGAAGCTCAGAGAGTCCCAAAGAAGTTGGACTCAAAGAAACACACACCAAAGCACATCAGAATCAAATTACCCAAGATTAAAGATAAAGAGAGAATCTTAAAAGCAGCAAGAGAAAATAAGACAGTTACCTACAAAGGAGTTCCCATAAAACTGTCAGCTGAAAGAAAGAAGGAGCTCCTACCCTTTGAGACAGCTTGGATGGAACTGGAGAGCATCATGCTAAGTGAAATCAGCCAGGTGGTGAAAGACAAATACCATATGATCTCACCTTTAACAGGAACCTAATCAGCAAAACAAACAAACAAGCAAAATATAATCAAAGACAATGAAATTGAGAACAGGTTGACAGTTACCAGACGGGAGAGGGGAGGGAATTTCAGGGGGAAAGGTAAAGGGTTTACAGGAACAAGTATAAAGGACACATGGACAAAAACTAGGGGGGGGGTGGAAATGAAAGGGAGGTGGGGAGGGTTGGGGCAGTGGGCTGGAATGGGAGTAAAAGACAGAAAACTGTACAAGAACAACAATTAAAATAAAATTAAAAAATAAATAGAGACTTCTGGCCAAGATGGAGGCATGGGTGGACACATTGTGCCTCCTGTTGCAACCAAAGTTAAGGACAACAAAAAACAAGATTTAGAAACAAGAAAACAACCAGAACTGACAGAAAATTGAACTGTATGGAAGTCTGACAAACATTCATCCAGACCGGTAAGAGGGACGGAGTTGAGGTAGAAAAAAGTGGAAGTTGGTGGAACCAGTCCACAGGCAGCACCAGTTGGAAAATCCAAGGCATACAGGCAGCAAATAGCGGGCCCGGGCACCAGGTGGTGGCAGGCAGGCCCAGTGAGGTTGCACAGGGTGGCTGGCTAACCAGGCGGTCCCAAATTCGCACGCAGACAATCCAAGCAAGAATGGAGAGCAGGACAGACCTCGCAACCCAGGGCCCCAGCACCAGGAAATAAAACCTAAACACCGATTGAAAATACTTGTGGTGGTTGAGGAGTTAGGGGAGACTCCCAGCCTCACAGGAGAGTTTGTTGGAGAGACCCACAGAGTCCTGGAACGTACACAAGCCCACCTACCCGAGAATCAGCACCAGAAGGACCCAATTTGCTTGGGGGAAGCAGTGGAGGGGACTGGAATTCGAGAGAGAGTGGAGCAGGTGCCATTGTTCCCTCTCAGACCCCACCCCCACATACAGCATCAAAGCCCAGCAACTGGGTTGCCCTGCCCTGGGGAACACCTAAGGCTCCACCCCTCACAACATAACAACCATGACCAGACCAAAAAAAAAAAAAAAAAAAGGCTCAAATGGAAGAATAGATCAAAGCTCCAGAGCTAATTCACCTAAGCGTCCAAGAGGTAGCCAACCTATCAGATGCACAGTTCAAAGCACTGGTGATTAGGAAGCTTGCAGAATTGGTTGATTTTGGTCGCAAATTAGATGAACAAATGAAGGCTACAATAAGGGAAATGAAGGAAAACACACAGGGAACCAATAGTGATGGAAAACTGGGACTCAAATCAATGGAGTGGACCAGAAGGAAGAACGAAACATCCAATCAGAAAAGAATGAAGAAACAAGAATTCAAAAAAATGAGGAGAGGCTTAGGAAGCTCCAGAACATCTTGAAACATCCCAACATCTGAATTATAGGGGTACCAGAAGGGAAAGAGGAAGAGCAACAAGTGGAAAACTTATTTGAACAAATAATAAAGGAGAACTTCCTCACTGTAGCAAAGGAAATAGACTTCCAGGAAATCCAGGAAGCTCAGAGAGTCCCAAAGAAGGTGGACCCAAGGAGGAACACACCAAGGCACAACATAATTACATTAGCCAAGATTAAAATGAAGAAGAGAATTCTAGAAGCAGCAAGGGATAAGAGCACAGTCACCTACAAAGGAGTTCCCATCAGACTGTCGGTTTTCTCAAAAGAGACCTTCCAGGGAAGAAGGGGCTGGAAAGAAGTATTCCAAGTGATGAAAGGCAAGGACCTACATCCAAGATTGCTCTATCCAGTGAAGCTGTCATGTAGAATGGAAGAGCAGATAAAGTGCTTCTCAGATAAGGTCAAGTTCAAGGAGTTCATCATCACCAAGCCCTTATTATATGAAATGTTAAAGGGACATATCTAAGAAAAAGAAGATAAAAATATGACAGTAAAAAGACAACAAACTCACAGATATTAAGAACCACACCTAAAACAAAAGCAAACTAAGTGAACAACTAGAACAGGAGCAGAAACACAGAAATGGAGATCACATGGAGGGTTAGCAACAGGGGAGTGGGAGGAGGAGAGAGGGGAAAATGATACACAGAATAAGTAGCATAGACAGTGGGTAGAAAATAGACAGGGGGAGGGCAAGAATAGCATGGGAAATGTAGAAGCTAAAGAACTTAGGACACATGGACATGAAATAAAGGGGGAAATGTGGGTGGGAGGGAGTGTGCAGGGTGAAGAGGAATGATGGGGGAGAAATGGGACAACTGTAATAGCATAATCAATAAAATATAGAAAAATAAATAAATTAAAGCCAGAAAAAAAAAACCCAGCTGACTTCTCAAAAGAAATCTTGCAGTCAAGAAAGGGCTGGAAAAAAGTATTTCAAGTCATGAAAGGCAAGGACCTACATCCAAGATTACTCTATCCATCAAAGCTATCATTTAGAATAGGAGAGCAGATAAAGTGCTTCCCAGATAAGGTTAAGTTAAAGGAGTTCATCATCACCAAGCCCCTATTTATGAAATGTTAAAGGGACTTGTCTAAGAAAAAGAAGATCAAAACTATGAACAGTAAAATGACAACAAACTCACAACTGTCAACAACCAAACCTAAAAACAAACAAAAAAACTTAGCAAACAACTAGAATAGGAACAGAATCACAGAAATGGAGATCACATGGAGGGTTATCAATGGGGAGGAGGAGGGGGAGAATGGGGGAAAAGGTACAGAGAATAAGAAGCATAAAAGGTAGGCACAAAATAGATAGGATGAGGTTAAGAATAGCATAGGAAATGGAGAAGCTAAAGAATTTACATGTACAGCCAATGGATATGAACTAATGGGGGTGGGGAATGCTGGTGGGAGGGTACAGGGTGGAGGGGAATTAGAGGAAGAAAAAAATGAGACAGGAGTAATAGCATAATCAATAACATATAATTAAAAAAATAAAAATAACGCAGCAAGTCAGCCTCCACATCCCTCCACCCAAACTCCAAAGCCTCTCTTAAGGATGAGATTTCCCTCTCAAAGTTGAAAGAAGAAAATAAAAAAGGAAGAGAAGTAAACAGTGGGAAAGAGCTAACTTTTACTTTCAAAGTGGAGAGCAGTGGCTGACCCATGCAGTTTGATGGAGGGGACTCTGGAAGCAAACACAGCATGCACCCTGTTGATAGGCCTGGATTTGAATCCCAGGGCTATGACTGAGGCTGGAGGTGGCAGGGGCATCCTCCCAGGACTTCAGTCATATATTCCCTTAGAGAGCGGTTTTCAAGAAGCTGAAAACACAAATCAAACACAAGCCACTCTGAAAAAAACAAGTTCCAGAATTTCCAGAAAAGCCTCCTGGTTGGGGGTTGAGGTGCATAGAGTTTGTATTCTAACACACGCTTTTGCTTTAGGCTTTGTTAGTTTGATAAAAATAGCTAAGTTTTCTAAACACGAGTACATGCACAGTCTTTTATAAGATTGAGAGAAATGGTACCTTATTATAAGTATCATAATCTTTTAAAATCTTTTATCTTATTCAAAAGTTAAGACAAACAGTAACTGTCCCTGTCAGAAGATTTTAAAAAACTACCATTATTGCTGAATAACTTGGGGGCAGCAGGAGAGCTTTGAGGGGCCCAACAGGGCTTACACTGAGAAGGAACACATCCACCCCAGGGGAAGGACCTTGCCCCAGTGTTAGCGAAAGTAGCCTCTGGACCTGATGTTACACAAGAGCCAGTGAGATGAGAGGCCAAGGCAGAGCCAGACCCCACAGTGCCTGAGAGAACAGTCACGACGGGCAAAGAGAGGGCTCTGCTCCAGACCGGTCAGGGACTCAGGCCTAAGAGGCCCGTGATTCTACTGCAAGAATTCAGATCGCAGGGGAGGTGGGAGAGGGGTTGTCCCCTCCCCTCTGGCAGGCTGCTGTGAAAATTAAGGGTGCAAGTGTTGGTTACACAATGTTTTTTAAATTATTTCCTGATTTCTCTACCAGAGGATTTTTTTTTCACATGACTTTTTCTGTACTTATAGTCAAATTTTCCATCAGGTTCCATCCTAGTAACCGCAAATGAGACTTACATATTTGGGTTTGGATCTGCTCGTGTGGGCAAACCCCAGCACTTGTACAAGCAAAAGTGTACGTAAGGAATGAGTTCTTGTCCCACTTAACTGTGGAAAAACCCAGCCCACGCCATCAACATCCATACAGCGGTTGACATCCTGGCCCTGAAGGGGCGAATCATGTTGCCTCGGGCCATGGGCCAGGAGCAGGTGCCATTTCCTTGCAAAGCCTACTAGCATGTTCTGTAGCTAGAACCGGGCCTCTTACAAATTATTTCAGGCGACAGGGGTATTTCTCAAGCTTCACGTTTGTGGGAGGCAGCTCCAGACCAGGCTACAGCCTCGGGTGACTGCACTGCCCCCACCACAAGTAGGCTGCAAATAATTGCAAAAATGAGAATGTGCTATCAGCAGAAACAGAATACTCTAATTGCCAAAACATATTTTTCTCTCAAAGGGGAAATAACCCTGTGCAAGGAAACCTTTTAGCTCTTTGTTGGCCTCCTTCTACATCCCTATGCTAATTTACCTTTTTGTCAATTAAACTAGAGTACTTTTAACATCTGTAGACAATCTGTGAAACACTTGTGATTTATGAACCTCCATTTTAAAAACCAATTTCAAGAAGATACTCCCTACAATTTTTCTTGCTCCATGAGACCACAGGAGTTTCTCCACAAAAATCCTTGACTTGCTTCCAGAGCTTATCTCATGATTCCCGACGACTCGGGGAAGTGGTGTCATCCTGATGTGTTCCCAGCGAACTGTTAGACCAGCCAGTTCAGTTCGAGTCCCAGGCCAGGAAACGGCTCTTAGCAACCTTCAGTCTCTGTCTGCATCCTTTGAAATGTGTATTTTAAAGGTAAAGACAAATATTTCTCTACCTAAAGAAGAAGTTAGGGATCATCAAAGGACGCTTTTTTTTTTTTTGCTGCATGTGAACATTTTTCTAGAAGTAGAAGAACCCAAGCTTACCACAAGTGTATCTTTAGAAAGATGCATTCACTGTAATTATGCATGTCACAAAACACATGAGACAACTGTGTGTGACAGTAAATGGAGGATTCTTGGCTGGGTGACTCACCGCATCGCACACTGAAGATTACAAAGTTCCTAGTAGGTAATGAGCACTTTGTAAAGAACAAAATAAAAGAACAGAATCCTTTTGTTGTATTAACTGGGTGAATCTTATTTGTGAGAGAAATGAGGGCTTTGAAAACAATAGCAACATTATTATTCACTTATAACAATGTCACTTGTAGAGCTTTCTGAAAAAAGAGTCTCTTCAAAGGTTGTTATTCTGCTTCATCATGATCAGGAATGATTCATTATGCCCTGAAATTTCAGAATTCCCAAGCAAGACAAAGATGTTTATTAAGCTCTATAGCCCTCTTTATTCATTAGCATTTAAAAATATGCACAAATGTATACACACATGGTTATATACACATACATATAGATACACATGTGTATACCTGTTATAAATGGATACACATACATGTGCATATATATCATTTTTCACTCTGAAGAAAGATCTTTCTTCTGTCACAGGATGATCCTCTTTGACATTAAAAATTGTCAGGGTGAGAATAGTGAATATGACAGATTTTTTCTACATAGATCCACTTTTGTTTTAAAGGAGAGTCATTTGCTATCATCAGGAAAATGGCTTTCCCTAGAAAATCCTTGTTGATTTTCATGTATTGCTCAGTATTTCTCATAGGCAGTTTTCCCATCCTTATTACAGAGTCTATACTTTTGTCATCTTTTAAACCAGTAGTTCACAACAGGGGTAATGTTCCCCTCCCCAGGGGACATGTGACAATGTGTAGAGACCTTTTTCGTTGTCACACTGGCGAAGGGAGGAGCAGTGCAGGCATCTAGTGCAGGGGCGGGGGGACGGGGGTGGGCAGGGATGCTCTAAACGTCCTGCAATGCACAGGACAGTCTCCACAATAAAGAATTATCAGGTCCCGGATCTCAGTTCTGAGGCAGAAAAAATATGTTTACACTAAAATAACGTCTCTCACTCAACATTACCACTGTCTTTCCAACTCTCAAAACTGAGCTAATTCATTACCTAGATTACCCTCAATAGTCAACCAGAACATATTGGCAGCTGATAAGCATTCACCCTTCAGTGCAGGAATCATCCATAACTTAGGTATTTAAATCTGTAAATATGACTGTCTTCCATAAGATGCAAAGTTATTTAAGCCTAGTTAATATTTCTACTGGGAAATGGTATATAATAAAAGTATAGGAAAAAGGGAGTATGTATATTAGTTTTCTAGGGCTGTCACAATGAGTTACTACTAATGAGGTGGCTTAAAATAATAAAAATGTATTCTCTTGCAGTTCTGGAGGCAGAAGTCCAAAATCAGGATGTCAGTAGGGACATGCTCTCTCCAAAATCACTGAGGGAGCCTCCTTCCTAGCCTCTTCCAGCTTCTGATGGCTGCAGGTGCTCTTCGGCTTGTGGCTGCAAAATCCCAATCTTTGTCTCTCAGTCTTCACGTGGCCTTGTGCCCTTCTATGGCTTCTCTTCTTGTGTCTCTTGTAAAACACTTGTCATTGAAAATAGGATGCACCTGGATAATCCAGAATAATCTCATTTCAAAATCCTTAATTCTAGCTACAAAAACCATTTTCCTAAGTCAAGTCACATTCACAGTTTCCAGGTGGACATATTTTTTGAGGAGCCACCTTTCAATACACTATGGTATGTACAAGTGTGTGTGTGTGTGTGTGTGTGTGTGTGTGTGTGTGTGTGTTTGTTGAAATCACTATGGTAAGGCCCGGCTCAAAATAAGCATATCCTCTAAGTGTAAAGTACGGTTTAGCATACTTTTTCTTGGATTATTTCGTCTCACTATGGCTTCTGCTTATTAAATTAAAAAATTAATTATCTCTATCTATAAACTGTTTAAAATTAAAACTAGGTACCAGAAAACCTGGTGGCTACACAGAACTTCAGAGAGAAATCAGCACGTCTACTTCCAGGTACAGTAAATAGTGTGCTATTCAAGACCAGTAAGGTTTAAAATGTACCCTCCACAAACCTTCTAGCTGTTTTCTCTCAGCTACTTCATCGTTTCATCAGAGGAAGGGGAAAAAGAGCAGGGAGCGCAAACAAACCTCTAAGGGGAAGAAAGATGTTGAAAAACATTTTGTTAAAATCTCTTAATTTTAGAAATGAGGAAACTAAGATCCCAAAGTCTTTTAGTCTTCATGGCTTACCCAAGGTCACACAGACAGATGACAGAGTCATACTGGAAGCACAATACCATCATCCTAGACCAACGCTCTTTCTCCACATGCTGTGTCATGTCCAACCTTCTGTCCTCCTCTGACAGAGGAAACCCACTCTCCTGACCTTCCCTTAGGTGAATGAAGGAGGGTACTGTACATTGAATGTGTTTTCTTGTACCCTGTACTAGTCGACTTGAGCTGCCACAACAAAATACCACAGACTTTGGTTCTTAAACAACAGAAGTGTATTTCCTCACAGTTCTGGAAGCTGGAACTCTGAGATCAGAGTGCCAGTATGGCTGGGTTCTGGTGAGACCTATCTTCCCGGTTTGCAGGTGACCACCATCTTGCTGTGTCCTCCCAAGGCCTTTCCTCAGTGCGTGTGCCAAGAAAGAGAGCGATCTTCCTCTTCTTCTAAGGCCACCAATCCTATTAGATTAGGATCCCAACCATACAGATTTCTTTAACTTGAATCACTTCCTTAAAGCCCTAGCTCCAAATATAGTTACATTGGGAGTCGGGGCTTCAACATAAATTTGGGGGAGGTCACAGCTAGACCATAATACACCCCTATCATTTTATGTTAATAAAGAGTGTTATACTTTTCAATATACTTTACATATATAACCATTTAATCCCTACAACTTTGTGATTTTCTCCAGTAACAAACTGAGAAACTGGGGCTCAAAGAAAATTGGCTGGCCCATAGGTTGCATAAGATACAAGCTGCAACTCAACGTGTGACTTCTATCCAGAGTCTAGAGCCCTGCCCCAGGGTCCAAGATGACCTTTCACATTGGTCACCTTTTAGTAGCTTTCCTTTTAAAGCATCGAAAGACACTGTGAAAACATATAGCTCCTACCAAAGTCCTTAGCTAGACCTTCTATGAAAGTCTAATGTTGTAGCTCTTATGTTTGACCATCTAAAACATTAGTGACTTAAACCCATAGAATGGAAACGGTTTAATAAGTCATGTTCTCATGTGCACCAGGAGTATAGCCTGAGAGGAGACTCAGCTGTTCTCACAGGAAGCCACCAAGTCCAACAAAAAAAATAATGAAATAAAGGAGTTAAATGATTATTCACGGTGCCAAAAGCACACGTATTTTGAACAAGAAAACATTCTGCTAAAGAACATAAGAGTGAAAAGTGACACAGACTCATTCAAGGAGCCTTTCAAGAAAACCTCTAAGATGGAACATAAGAAATCTTTTATTCCATGTGTGGCATCAAGGTTTTACCAAAAATAAAAAGCAAAAATATTGTCTATTTACAATGATATTAATTTCTAGATGATTCTGGATACAAATTCTGAAACTTAACATGTATGATGTTTTCACTGTTCCATGAAGTTTAAAGCACATATCATTTATCTTTACTAGTAAGAATTATTAATTTTTATATATTGTAATGACACTAGTGCTATTATAGAAGAAGTATTGTAGAGATACACATAGAAGTAAATATTTAGGACTATAGTGTTATAGGTTTAAACTCACTTTCAAATACTTCAGAAACATAAAGCAAACATGTATTAAATCTCAATAATGGGTAATGGTGGTGCATTGTACCATTCTATGCACTTTTAACTCTAAAGAAACTATGTCTAAAGATATGTCTAAAGCTTTGTAATAAAAATAATAGAATATTGTTATGAAGTCACCAAAACTTGAAAGCAAAATATTAGTAGCATGTGAGTGGCGGTGTAAGGTGACCAGGAGGAAAGACACGCACGCCTGCTGGGAGAAGTACACCCCCGCCTCCCACACGCTGCCAGGAGGGCACGCTGGCTGGTAGATTTGGAGCAGCTATAACTCTCCCTGTTTTTCGAACTGAAAAAGAAAATAAGAATTCCTTGAGTAGGATGGGCCAATTTGATTATTTTTTACATACAAAAAAATACTACACATGGTTTATGCATACAAGTTGATGATTTTGGAGATATATCTTCACCCAGGAAACTGTCACCACAGTCTGTGCCATAAACCTATCCATCGCCTCCCAAACTTCCCTCCCACCCTCTTATCATTATTTTGTAATAACAACACAACCTGAGGTCTATCCTCTTAACAGATGTTAAGTATATGACACAGTGTGGTTGACGCTGAGTGCTGTGCAGCTGGACTTCAACAGCCAGCAGGACCCATCCAGGGTCCATGCTAAACGAGGAGGTGCAGCTACAGGAGGCCTGAGTCCACAGGCACCCAAGGCTGGAAGAATTCTGTGCAGAGCACACCAGAGCACACACATTCCCTTTAAGCTTCAGTTTGAAAGACTTTTTGAAATGTTAGAAACCTTCCCCCTCAGGGTATTCAAAACGCCAGGGTTTTTTTTTTTTTTTTTTTTTTTTTTTTTTGTCACTTGCTCTGAACTTTTTTTCCTCCCAAGATGAAATACAGGAAGCCAATTCAGGGTAACTAGTAAATTCAGTCATTTAAGGGCCCCGAGCTTCCCCCTCATCTCCCCCTCACGCACAATTCTTGTTTCTGCCCAGAAGTACAGCAGCCAAATAGAGGACAAATGTGACCTTAGGTTTAAGTGGAGTCTCCCACTCACCTGAGGGACTTTTATTCAAATAAAGTTCCCCTTCTGCCCCGGGCGTGAATGGTGCGAGTGTGTGTAAGAGCAGAAGGTAACTAGGCCAGGAAAACAAATCTGGTCACACACCGGCTGCTTCTCACTCCGGTCTCTTTGGAGAATACCATCCTACTTCTGGAAGCTATTAGTCGTCATCTCCCAGTTTGCAAATATCGCAATAAATTCATTATTTTATTTGACAAATAACTCCGCAATTGACCTCAAAGATTAGAGAATTTGGAAACACGCTGGGTTAAGAAAGATGCTAAACCAAGTTACAGGAAAGAAGACTAAAGCTCACCTCAGAGGAGGGAGACAAATGAGGTGTGCATAAGTGCAAAAGCACATCTGTGAGCTTTCTCACAAATTATCCCTGTGAGTTTAGAGGAATAAATGCCATACCTCAAATACTGAGTGGCTGCAGACAAAGAAGCAGTGTGATCAGTTGACCGTCACACAATATTAGGAAACATCGAAATTGGTACATATAATATTTTTCCATTAACAAAGAAATAATTGTTTCTTTAAAAAAGTCACCTCTAATCCCATGCCAGGGAAATGGTGCACCGTTAACACCTTGATCCTCAGACCTCCAGATGCTCAGAGAGGTTTTTCCTAACAAATATAAAGTTAAAAATGACCCAATCCATCACAATCAATTCCAAAGTGGAAAGTTGGGTGGCAAAATTCAGAAAACCCACATCTGACTGGCTTAAGCAGGAAAGGATATTAATCCAGAGGCTCAAGTGATGTCTCTCCCTGTCTCTCAGATCTGCCATCCTTCATGATGGCTTCATTCTCAGACGTGCTGTGATGAAAAGATGGTCACCGGTAGCAAGAAATTGTATCCGCCCATATTTAAATCCCTAGGGAAATAAGCTTTCCTTTCTGCCATTTGCTTTTGCAAAAAATCAGGGACTTGTTCTAGTTGGATTGTGCGGTCGTCCCTGAAGTAACCACTTTGGCCACGGGAACACAGCGCACTCGGGAATGCTAAATGCCTGGGAACGGGGAGATGAGGGAGAATGCCGCTTTCACCTCTAAGAGCGAGTTGTTTACGCTACAGTGTCACAGATTATGAGTAAGGGTTCTTTAAATCCCTACTCACAGCCCTGTAAGTACATGAGGCTGTTCTCAGAATTGTCACCTCATCTTCTCAACTAATGGCCAAGCTTCATTACTGAGGGGTGTCTCATCTGGCTCCTTTTTCCCTCAGGCCAGTGGTTCTTCTGAGTTGTTCTTGTTCCCTTGGAATATAGACACCTGGTACCTAAATCCCAGCTGTCTTGTAGGCTAGAAGCTTCCATGCTATGCTCTCGCTCTTTCCCTTTTCTCTACTATTTAGAACTAAACTCTTCCTTCTAAGCATTGCCCAATGTCATGTCAATTCAGAGGACCTTTTTAAAGACAGCATTGGGTTGGCCTTGAGATCATTGTTTTACATATGTAGTGGGGGACAAGAAACTAAAAGGAGATAAATTTGGTTCTGCCTGGAATATAGGTAATTACATAAGAGAGCACAGACAGGATACTGGGACGGGATGAGACTGGAATTTCACCCTGTCATCTTCCTGCCTCCTGTGGGTGCCAACTGTCCCCAGCAGGTCCAGGAGTTCCTAGGTAAGGTATGAGTGAACCAGTTTCTAAAGCAATGTCTGAAGGCCTGCATGTCATGACGGCCACTGCGATGGCAGGGACACAGCTGTCTCTATGAAGATAAGAATGGGGTCGTTGAGGAAGGCAGGGCTGTGGGGAAAACACAGACTCTGGAGTCAGTTTGCTTGAGTTTAAATCCACAACTCTGCACTTACCAAATACTGTAACCTTGAATACATTCTTGAATGACATAACTTTAAATGGATGCAAGCCATCCATTTAAACACCCTCCGTAAACGCTCACAGCTACAGTTAGTGCCACTACCATTACCACTGCTAACACTTCACGTGATTTACAGACATGGACTTGGGAGCCAGATTGCGTGGGTGCAGACCCAATTCTATCTCTTAGTTGGGCAAGTTACTCGAACTCCCCAAGACTTAGTTTACTTTATCATAAAATAGAAATGATAATAACACTGCAAAACAGGGGCAGAGAGTAAAGACTAAGTTGAGTAAATATATCAGCTAGCTCTCGGATACTGTCTATTGTTTCATTTATATGTTGTGCCATTTGAAGTGTTCTGATAAGCACCCTTCTCCTCAGTATCTCCACAAGGGGAAAATTCCAAGCCTCTGGAATTCTGGAGTTGGAAAGTCCCCCTTCATTTTAAAGGTGGTGTGCACTGTTAACTGTAATGCCCTGGGGTGGCCAGGAGACGGGGTGCCAAGCCAACAGCTCAGAAGTTGCATTAGTTTAGCAAGTGCTTTCCCAAACGACAATTTTAGGGATGATGAAGGAAGGTAAGAGCCCTAGACAGAGTTGCCGTGGAGTGATGTCCATAAAACCGGGGGGAGCCAGTAAGAAAAGTCAGAAAATAGCCTTGGATGTGGAGGTAAGCGCCCCCTGAAAATGTTGTTGACCTTCTCAATTTGGTCAAGCATTCGCATCAGCCTGCCCCATCAGGCTCAGGGCCCAGCATAGGCCGCAGGGTGCGGATTATTCCCTAGGTTCTGGGCGCAGCATTTCCGTAACACAGCAAGACAACTTCAAGATTCTAGACTTTGGAAAAACTAGAGTTTTCTGAAGAAATGTTGCAGCCACATGTATATAACTAGTCATGGAGAGGATGGGTTAAACACTCTCTATGGCCCCAGCTCTCTAGTCTCTTCCAAACCGTATTTCAATGGTGATACAGTCCCCCCCTTCAGATGTGGAGAAACTGGAGAACTGAATAATTTCACGAGACCACAAAGCACAGAGGAGGGAAGGACTTCTCAAAATAATGGGATGAGCCTGACCCAAAGAAACCTTCAACTTATTAGCTGATCAAGTTTTCCAAGTTCTCATCTAGGGGAAAAAACTCTCAAAGGAAATTTGGGGCACTCTCTTCCTGAAGCACGTTTTAAGATGCAGGCAGACTACACAATGGAGACCACAGGGGACGGACCTCCCCCTGCCAGGTAAAAGGGTCTGAGGGCTGCTCTGGGGGTTCCCGCTCTGATTTCTGTGACAAAGGATCCCAGTTACCTGGGCCGCTGTCCCAGAGGCGGAGACTGAGCGAGCTGGTTGTTCACACCGACTTTCAGTTTTAATATGAGCAACTTCAGTCCGTTCCTCCGCACAGCCCTCCTTTCAAGTCTCTGGAAACATCTCAAGGGAGAAAATAACACTAAGAAACACAGAAATCTTTTCTCTTCTCTGCAGGCATTTGTCACAGCGCCAGTTCCTAAGTGCACAAACTTTTGGCAGACCAAATCACCTTGATATAAGTTTCCCAGGGTTCAAAAAGAAAAGATAAACAAAGAACTTGTGACTTCGGGAGGAGCAAAGGTAGCCAGGAGTTTATGAGGTAGCTCATCTTCCTCACATTTCTGGCAAAGGGTAAGGGAGTGTCAGTGAAAAGAAATCACCTTGTTAGTGGTTTCCGAGACTGCAGGTTTGGTGCCTGCGGGCATTTCCTGGGCTGGAGCACAAGGCTGTGCAGTTCTTTGCCCAGGTAAAGCAGAGGGCAGATTCTTTCAGGGAAGGGTTGACACACCAAGGTTTTGTTTGGTTGGTGCTTTTTTTTTGTAAGCCAAGGAAAAGTATTACTCATTAAAACTGGTTTTCAAAAGGCATATGGATTTTCTTTAACAATATTTCTCAATGAATTAAGTCACATGGGAAAGGGAAAAATAGTTGATTTTTTTTTTTTTAGATTTTATGAGAACAAACAGGATATGTCTAATTAAAATTTGTTTGTTATCTGGGCTCTAGCAACTTTGGCAGTCAGTTTATTTCTTCTAGAATAAGGATTTGTGTAACCACATTAAAATTCAAAATGTTAAGTGACAAATGGCATGGGGATGAGAACAAGTGTCAATATTAGCCATGTTTTTATCACACGTCTTCAGCTTTCTGTAGCTATGAGACATGCCTCCTCAGCAGTCAGCCTGTACTGCCCCCCTATGTAAGACAGGCTTCAGACAAACACAGTGACTACTTTTTGATAGTGTACTTCTCTGGATATTTGCCAAGAATTTGAGACATAAGAAATAAAAACTCATCTTCAGTTTTTAACGGAATTGGATCAGGGCCAAGAAAATATGTAGAGAGCAAATCAAATAAATGTCTTCTCCGAGGACGTGTCAATGATGTCACAATTAGGGCTGAGATTAGGAAACCTCACTGGATCTCAGTTGTTATACTTGCTAATTCCATAGTCCATCTAACTACTTTCCTCCCACTCTCCGCCAATTTGTGAAGAAGGAAAAGGGAAGGAATGTGGTAATATATGTCTCTGTAGATAGAAGGTGAGAGAAAGAGAGACTTGGTTTCCCTGATCTTCTTGTTGCTTGTGGCAGGTGAACAAGGTCAAACATGGGTGACGACTGTGCAAGACGGACCTTGTTTGCCGCATCTCGAAAATCTTGGGAAAGTCCGCTACAGCCCATGCTGGGTCCAGCTCTGTGATGTTTTATGGCTTGTTTTTCTACTGACCCAGGGCAGTTGGCTTCTAGAGGTGGACAGGAAACTGATTTAAAACACCTATTTATTAATTCACAGGGATAAACATAACTCCTAAAGGCACAGAGTGGCTCTTTAGCATGATCAGATCATTCTTTCCTTTAAAAGAAAAGTTACACTGGCATCTAAATTACATTTAAAAGGCAGCTTGCTGAGTATAGTGTCAATGTTAAACTAAGGGGAAGCACCCCCGAGGGGTGATAACCTGTGCTACCCAGCTCCATTCCCAGGAGTAGTTCTCAAAGAGGACAGGAGGGACCATCTCGTGGTCATTGCTGACACCCTGATAAATTAGCTTCTCGGTATTTTTCTAGAATTCAGGTAAATCACTACCATCCCTTAATGTTAAGGCACTAATCCCTTTTAATACGTAATATATATGTATTGAGTAGAGGTTCTCTGAAAAAAAAAATATATATACACAACTAAACACCCTGGCGACTTTGACAAGACTCAGGGAAAAGGTCCAAGGCCCTTGGTTGAAAGTTTTGCATTACCCACATGAGAACTTGGAAATATACTAGCTCCATGGGCAACACACAACTTAGACTCCAGTCAGAGGGCTTACCTCTGCAGATGAGCAGATGACAAACTCATCCATAATGTTTTCTCCTCTTATGTCATCAAATTTGGGGCTGTACTCTGCTGTTCCTGACTGCTGCATCAGTGTGGTACCCCATGATACCAGCCAAGTGGCAAAGGCAAGATACCCTGGAGCCACCATTGCTTCTTGTGCTCATGGAACATCTTTCTCATTGAAATAATTTTGTTCAATAATAAAATGAAGGGGACACTACAGGATCTTCCATGCCCAACAAGGTAGAAGAGGTGTTTTAGCCCAGCGTTTATTCAAGGAATGGTATAAAAGCAGTTAAGCCCATAAGCCAACATATTAAGGAGTATAAATAAGATTTTCATTTAGAAATAATTCACTAAGGTCACATGCATAATTGTGGAAATTCGCTGATTTCCCTCACAGTCTTTCCCAGTACCTGAAAGATACTATAGAATTCTAACCAATTATTTTTCTTTTTCTCCCTGAGTGAATAAATTTGTTTATATAATTTTTTCTCTTCAAAAATAGTAATAGCAACAACTAGTATTTACTGAGCACTTAGTGTTTTTCCCCTAGATATTGTGCCAAGAACAAAAATAAATCTTTACACCTATTTTATGAGTTCAGTATAATTATTAACTCTAGTCTCCGATTAATCACTAAGGTGAGGAAACTAGGCAAATTGCTTAATTTGTGCATGCTTCAAGTTCACATAGATTATCAGTGGCAGGACTATTGCTTAAACCCAAGGAATCTGACCATAACGCTTGCCTGCTTAGCTACTAAGCAATGTACCTTCTCAAAATTTCAAACTATAAATACTTGTGTAATTTGGCCTAACCTGTTATATCCATTAGTATTGACTATAAACTTGATTACTATGCTGAAATTGTCTCTTACTCCTTTTTCCTTCATGAGAAATAAGGCAAGTATAAAATTTAAAGCAAACTCCTGTTCTATTTCTCAGTGAATGACTTTATTATCATCTGAGCCACTATTGAAATCCCCATTTCAGAAAACATCTCCACCACCCACATTACCTTCATTGTTAATATTTATAACATGTGGTGAAAAGGTTTAGAACTCAAGTTCATTGTTCCAACAAAAATTCACAGTCTTCCAAATTGGCTAATGAGTCCTACTTCTAAAAGTGCTACCCTACAAATGTTGACCTCTTGCCAACAGTTCTGACAAAGTGAGTCTCAAATTTGGAAGTTATCAGAGCATCTTTTGGCAGGTTATGGAGTGTTCCGAGTGTCAAATGGACTCTTAGAGCTATACCTCCAAAAAACATAATTCCTTCACAGTGGTGTATAAGAATTTAAGCAGATGTTCATTACGAGGAAAAACAGCCAAGCTAACTAAGCAAGGACCTATTTATACTGCACTATGAAAATTAGCAACTTTAACATAACTCAGATGAACTCAGCTTAAGTTTAGAACTATTTAGCAATAATTCTCGAACATTAGTATTTAATTTTCTGAAGATATATCCCAAAACTTTATTTTTTTATTTAAAAAGTATGGCAGCACATTCTTTCCAACCTTTCCATTTTTCTAAGATGTTTCATGACACTGAAAATGCGTCAACATCACAGAGGATCAATCTTTGTCCAATCACCGCATCACTGTAGGAACTAGCATGATCAGTCAGCACAATGCTTTTCTGACCCTATTTCTCTTAGTATCTCAAAGCAGAGCATCAAAGAGGGCTCTGTTTCAACCATAAAGGTCCCCTCATTTTCCCATTAATCTCTTGATGCCTAGATGCCCAGGAAACAAGAACTTTCTTCTTCCCTCCAATTTTCCAAAGTGACATACAAAAGAATCGAGCTGTTTGAGGAACATAATCTCAGATGACAATTCCACTTTGATACCTTCTTGCTCATTGTTTACTTATTCTCTCTTGTTTTTCCATTTTTCCATCTCATTAATTTGTATTTATTTTCATATTTTAATCAGTGACCCTATACTTCAAGTATCTTCCATCTGATTCAACTTTAATCCTGGAGGGAGATACAGTCCCTTTCAAATAGACAGAGAGGAAATAAATATAACATATAACCATTTTTAAGAAACAATCCCAAAATGTTGCAATAATGCATGTGATACTAAAGATTTACTTAATCAGTACATTAGAGATGAAAATCTGTTCTCCTCTGGATTGCCTATCTTTGTTTCTTAAATATTTCCTATTTGTTAGGCTAGGATGTTGTTAGGGTTATCACTGAACTCTAAAGAAGAAATGTTTCCTCTACTTGCATTATTTAAAGAATAAAAAACAAGTCAAATTCTTTACTTACCCAAATAAAATATGAATTCCTTTTGAGGAAAACCTAAATGAAAAGCATCCCCACTACCCAAAAATTTAGAAACATGTATTCACAAAAATATATGCACCTCTATGTACATCACAGCATTACTCATGGTGGCTAAGACATGGAAACAACCAAAGTGTCCTTCAGGAGAAGATCAGATAAAGAAGATGTGGTACATGTATACAATGAAATTCTACTCAGCCATAAAACAGAATACTGCCATTTGCAAGAACATGGATGGACCTTGAGAATATTATGCTAAGTGAAATCAGTCAGCCAGGGAAAGCTAAGAACCATAAAATTTCACTCATATGTGGGATATAAAACTGAAACACACAGACACAGGCAACAGTGTGGTGGTTACCAGAGGGAAGGGTGTGGGGTGGTAGAAGGGACTAATACATGGTGGCGGAAGATGATTTGACTTTGCGTGGTGGGCATACAGATCTTGTTTCATAGAAATGTACAATTGAAGTCTGTGTGATCCTATTAAACAATATTACCCCAATAAATTTAATTTTAAAAATTTTAAAAAGGAAGCATCCCCAATGGGACCCTATTTTAACATTTTGTCTTGTAAGTCTCTTTGTAGGCTGTTTCAACTTTAGCAACAATGATCTAAGTTTCTTCGTTTAGATTATTTGAATCCTCCCTACCAAAAATAATGAAGATTCTAAGCAGTATGACTTCACTTTTTATTTCAATTAAACAATTATGAAGTGTAAGGATATGAGCACTCATGTCAACAATTATAATAATAAACTACTTCCTAGAATACCCCACAGGACCTTTCAGATTCAAAACATCAACCACAATTGTATCAATAATTAGTAATGAAGATGTCACCTTGACACAGATACCAAGACCTCACCTTTGGGCTTTGACAAGCCCACGGTCATCTTTATAGTCATCATGGCCATCAACAGCAGAACTGTTCTAGAAACATCGGGCACTATCCTTCTGCTCTTAGTGTCAGCAGGTAAAAGGGAATTCACTTCACAGCAGACGTGTCATCGGCACAAGAATAAAAGAAAATAGCAAATGCCATGCAGTAGCCAGAAGGACTGGTTCACAGGTCATACATTCTAGATATCCCTTACAGAACTCACATGGGAAGAATACATGGGGAAGGAAGTTACCACAAAGTAGGTGAAGATACAACCAAAAATACTAGATTGAAATTATAATTGTGATTCAATTTTTAACCTTCAGACTGGTGTGGCCTGGGGAATACATGGACACTTTGTTCACTTATCTATAGGTACACGACAAACCACCCCAATACATAGAGGCATAAAACACCCACCGTTCCGTTAATTCTTGTGATTCTGTGGTTTCACTGGGCTCAGTTGGGTGGTGCTTTCACTCCACATGAGGATGACTGGGGCTGCCGTTACCTGGTGTTCAGGCTGGAATGTCCGAGATGGCTCTCTCTGATGGCGGACAGTTGACATTGGTTCTTCGCCAGGAGCTTAGCTAAGACTATTGGACGAAATGCTTGAATGCAGCCTCTCCATGTTATCCGGGCTACTCATGAGCATGGCAGTTGGGTTTCAAGAGGGAACAACCTCAGAGCTAGTGTTACAAGTGAGAAGAAGCATAAGCCGCCAGTGCTTTCAAAGATATAGTCTGAGAACTGACACAGCATCACTCTGATTTGTTCTATTGACTAAAGCAGGCATAAGGGGGTGGAGAAACAGGCTCCAGAATTTGCGGTTACCTTTTCTCTGAATAAGCTCTGTCCTTTGATTTGGAAGAGAGGGTAAAGCAGCCAACAAAGAACTGGGTTGTTACCACAAGCCACTGGGATAGGACTAGCATGGTGGCGGGGCAGAGAATCAAGCAGAAACACACCGACTCAGGCTGCTCCCCAGGCTTCCTGTACCTGCCTCCTACTCCATCCTTCAGATTCAGTCAGACCTGGTGCATTTCCAGTGTCTTCTCCATTTCTTTATGTTGCACTGCTGAAAGGGAAACACCTCCGTCTGGTCAGGAAACCACAAATCTTTTTTATCTGTTTCACTTCGCACTTGATGTTTCATGCTCCCAAGTGGCAAGGCTATAAGAACTGGAAATGTGAGGCTCTCTGAAAAATCACTGACCTCACGTCAGTTTCCCTGGGGGAGGGTTTTTTAACCCCAGGCTGTACTCCAGGCCCAGTGAGTCCACGTCTCTGAGAGTGCACACATGCGCACACGCAGGACAGCTCTCCAAGTGATCCAGCTATTCACCATTTTGGTGGGAACTTCTCTTAAAATGGTCATTGGTTAAAACTTAATTTAGTGTTTTTAAATTCTTTGGGGAAAGGCTTTTATGTGGAACATTAATATACTGTATATGTAATTTTCCTTATAACAGATTGATTCACACAATCTGTCCTTCCTATGCCCTTATGATTAAAATTAACTCTAACCCATTCCAAATGCTTTATCTTTGCCACAATCTACTTTAAGTACCACTGGACTGATTATGATGGACAAGCAAAGCACGGACAAGGCTGGCTGTGTACAGCTGAGATGGGACTGCTGATTCCAGTGCACGGTGGGACTGTGAACTCCACAGAGCCCCAGGCTGTTCAGAGCAGTTACTCAAGACATAAGCATCATGCAATGGGGCTTGTGTCCAAGCATGAACCCTCTGGTAACAGCACCCCATTGCGCAACCTGTGGAATCCTCACTCACATGGCTGCTGAACCCAGGCACAGCACCTTGGGAGTGGCCGCGCAGCCAGGAAGCAGGCACCAGGCCAGCACTGTGTATGTCCACAGAAAGGAGGAAGAGGCCCCGGAGGGAAAGACAAATCCCCCTTCACATAAAGAGTGTCTGGTACACCTGGTTGAATGCCAACTACCTGACGTAAAGAATGCTGTCTCCAGAATCATGCTTTCTAAGTGCTAATGTGACCATAACCTTTCTGTGCCTCAGTTTGCTCTGGAGCAAAACAATATCTGAGTCCTTGATTCCTCCAAGGGATGCTGTGACGATTAGTGAGACAATGCTTATAAAATCCTGGGAGGAGAGTTACTCAGAGAGCTATATGATGACATGGTGTATCATTAAACCCATGCAGAGCAGGCCAACTGATGAGTTTCAAAGCCTTGCAACAAATCATTTGAAGGATTTGAAGAAACACTCCTTAGACAGCCTAACTATACACACCCATTTCTAAACAGCAAGCTAACCTTGATGATGACAGATTAGTTAAAACAAATGAAAAATTCCTATTATTTCTGAGAATTGGACACTGCACTTATTGGGCAATCTCTGTTTTCTTTGACAGAAAGGCAGTAGCCAGCAAGGTTTTTTTCCCCAGGCTGACAGCCGTTTCTATAAAGCCATGTGTTTTTTTCAGAGCAGCCTACAGTGACATAGCAACCCAGACATATGGTGTCATTATTCAGCCGACACAAATTTGACACTTAAGTGAATTTATTATATTTTGCTTTGCTCCTGGTGCCTGAAAGGCTTTGCCACTGTCTCTTCATAGAGCTTGTCACAGATGTTGATGTATTTTCCTCCTCCATGGCCAGGTTTTACTGTGGAAACTGATACAACTTCATGATAGAATTTCTAGATGAATTATTCACGCATTGCATGCTTTCTGCACACAGGGGCTTGGAAGAAATCCATACTATTCAATAAATGGTCTTTCTAATCCTCTTTAACAGAGCATTCTCTCCTAGTTTAAACTGTTTCTATTATCGCTTTTGTAATCATAATGTTTTGGATAAATTATTTCATAGTTGATAACTTGGTTAAAACATTCACAATATCTCACACTAATGTGCAACAAAATTGTTCAGACACTGAGATGAAACTGATCCATTCTAGCAACAATAAAGCCTACAAGCCAAATTCTCATCAACTGAACTTCTACTCACTTTAAACACACACACACACACACACACACACACACACACACAACTGAAACCCTTTAGTCAATTCTACTTCCAATGATTTATAGAGAAAGACCTGAAATATCTCAATATTGGTTATTTTAGACAGGATAGGCTACTCCTAATGCTAATACCATCTGTAGAGATGAGTTTTTAATTGAAAAGAATTTTCAGCTTGATGGAAAAGAGTCAGATGAACTCATCACTGGCCTCTGCAAAAAGATTAATGAAACAAAAACATATCAAGCTTCTTTAATACCTGGAGAAGCAATAAGGATACCTCGATTGACATTATGGGCTATGGTTTATGGGAGTGAATAACCTTAACATGACACAGTAAGCCCATTGAAGAATTAAGAGCTATAATTACAGTTTTTAAAGTATACTGACCTGTTGACCTTCAAGATTTAAGACTTTGCCTCAGGGTCATTTCTTAACCTAGTTTTTGTTTTGTTTTATTTTGTTTCACTGTTTTTTTTTTTAATTCCCAACTGAAATAATTTTTCACCTTTATTCTGTAAAGTTCAAAGAGGTTGAAAAGTTACGTTTTTCCTTATTTTTCTCTTATTTTTACTTTAATTAAATCCTTTTAAAGTACATGTTTTCAAATAAAAACCTCTCCTTGTAGAATTTGTTTTCCGTTTGAAAAGCACTGACATCCTGAATTGTTCCTAGAACAGATGGCAAAAGAATTGCACCAAAGCACAAAGGAAGATGAAATTCTAGCTAATGATTATTATTATTGAAGCAAATTTGGGCTAAGTGCAGTAGATTTCATTTGCTGAGCTTTGAGGTCCATCCATGCATAACTTCCCCATTTGCTGTCTATGGCACAGCTCCTCTCCCAGCCTCTCAGACCTCAGCGTTAGAGTCATCTTTGGCTACAACTGCTCTCATCCCCACGCACACCCCTCAAGTTCTAACAGTGCTTTCTTTCTTTGAAATATGTCTTCTCTTCAAATCTATTAGTTCTTCTCTACCCTGCTCCAATCCCCTGCTGTTTTTTCCTTTATATCCATGAAATCTCCCCATCTTATCTTCCAGCCTCCAGAAATATCCCTCATTTAAATCTACCCTGTATGTCATTACCTGGATAACCTTCCTCACATATTACTTTATCATGGCCCTGCTTAAGATCCCATAATAGTTTTCCATTACTCCGCGTATGTGTGTGCATATGTCTGACACAGAGCGGATGAATAATTCGCCCTAGGTCACAGAGCCAGAGACTGACGGAGTCATGAATGGAGCCCAGTCTGTGCATTTAACAAATATGCTCTGCTGCTCACCCCAAAACAATGAACACCCACATAAAATTTTATTTTTTAAACAGCTTTGATTCCTCATTTGACCGAACCCTTCAGTCAGAAGCTGTTCATCCCTAAATCCATCTAATTTGATCTCTTTTTACTAAAAGCACCCGTTTCAGCGGAATCTTCTCCTTGTGTGTTCATATTTCCACCTCTTGCTCCTTTGTCCATGATGATTTTCCTACCTGGGCTCCCTTCCCATTTTTCTCTTTGACATGCATACATCAAATAACATCAATTATAAATATTTATCGTTGTGGTCTATAAACTTCTCACAGTCCCTTCTTGCAGCAGGCTTTCCGACCTCACAGGACTCTCTTCCCTGCCCTCTCTCAGTGCGTGTGTACACACAATGCACCTTGCCTGCACTTTCTTCCAAGAACCTCCTCAAACCCCTCTTCCTCTCCGAGGCCTTCCCAGGTCTGAAAGGCAGCACTTGTAGTCATGTCAACAGCACTCTCCGGACAACTCGAATCGTTGGCCGGTCCCCCGACTGTCACCCTGCCTGTCTGCTCTCCCCAACATGCCACCAGGTCATGAGTTCCTCAAAGGCAGTGCTGCAAAACCTCTGCCTAGATCATAAGGGAGCAAGGAGTCAAAGTGTATTTGTTTAATACATTAACCCGCAGTACCATTTTGCTTTCTACTAATGCGGGTGTGTAAATATATACACATATATTCATGTATCAGTTTTATTGTCTAACAATACTTTAAATTCAATGAAGACAGATCTTGCTTCTACTTTCCTTGCATTTCTCATCAAATCAAGTGCAGGGATATACCATCAATCTTCACTAAATGCTTGCTATATAAATGGGTGAGTTACTAAAATTACCCCAGGAAATGAAGATCTTTGGCTTGAATTTCCAAGTGTTAAAAATGGCACCACTCAAAAATATATAGTCAACCACACATTAAAAAGTACTAAGAATAACTCAATATTTCTTGTACGGAACAGTTGCATTTTCTTCTGAGAACCCATATGTTAAAGTCTCTCTCTGTATTTCCCATAAGAGCACTTAAATCCAGAACTCACAGTGTACCTGGCTTCAAACCAAGTACATTAGTTATTTTGGAATTTGCAGAATTAATAGTCATTCTCCCACTTGTAGATATACCTCAAATAAAATTGTATTTCATTTGGATTAGCAGTGGTAACTCGTAAACTCAGCTACAGCAAGCTGCACCAACGCAACCCTTCAGCTCTTTTCCCATTGCCACGCTTCAGAAACGTACTAGCAACTATGGTGATTATTACAAACGAAGAAGAAAAATCCCTTCTCTACATGCATAGGATGTGGCTGTAGAAACATACATTTTACTTATGCTAAAAACCGAAATTGTATGGTGATATTGTGATTTGTAGGGCAAAGGCCAAAGCTATGTACAAATTCAGAAAACCATTTTGGCATTTCAACAGTAACATCCAGATACTTGAAAATACAGACCTGATAATATAGTCATCAAATGTATCACAACTGTTAAAAACAGAACTAAACAATGAACCCATTGGACAGTACTTTTATAAACATGTTAAGAAATGAGTAGGTACATTTCTATTATCTTAAAAATGAACAAGGGAGGAGAGAAGTAACATTTCAAGGACTTGGGGAGCCTCAGCCTTAGTCAAGGTGGTATAGCAACAAACAGAAGACCCCAGATGCTAAGGCCAGCCTGCTGAGCAATAGTGAGGTGAATACAAAAAAAGAAATGCATTTTTCAAGTAGTGTTATCACTTAAGTTAGATGTATAAAGAAAAGTCAACAGTTCTTTTGCTACCAAACAAAAAAGGGGGGTCATCCGCCTGCTGCCACAAAAGACAAACTCCAGAGGCAGTTCCTGGTAAAACAGGAAAGTGTTTTTACTCAGATGCTGAGCAATCTGGAAGAGTGGAAGACTCCCCACGTCAAAGTCCATCTCCTCTGCAGAACCATGGAGAAAGTCGGACCATTCTCAGCAAGGCCAAGACAGAGACCAGTGCCCAGAGTTCTGGCTCCAATTTAAACTCAGAGCCCACAGGCGGCTGCTAAGCAGTCATCCCTGCAGCTTAACTTGTTCCCAGCTACTGTCCATTTCAAACTCCCTCCTGGGGTCTGTGTGCGCAGCCTGCGTGGCGTTGGGCCATATGGCAGCTGGGGCTGCAAGGCAGCACACCCCAGAGCTGCGGAGGGCTCGAACGTACTGAGGAATGTATCACCAGGTAGGTCAAAGGGCCAGAGAGGCTTCCTCCTAAAGGCCATGGGCAACATGGAGCACAGACAGAACAAGTACAGTTGAGGTCACAAGCAAGAGCAAGGAGCAGGAGAGAGGGAGAGAAAAAAAAATAGTCTCTTTTTTCACCTGGGAGTATATTAGCTTGTGTGTGAAACAGACCAGGTGCTTTTGAGTGCTTCAGGGGAGTCCATCTTCCAACTAATCCTTTCCTTCCCCAGGCTAGACTGACAGGTCTCTTTGGTCCCGCACCGCCCCCTACTGCCATTTTGACTTCCATGGCACATGTGCCTGCCTTCCCCTGGTCCCACTCCCAATCTGGTACTAGAAGTGGAGAGGAGGGCTTTGTCCCTCTACCCAACTATCTTGCTAGCTTTACGCATGCTCAGTTTCAGAACCTCCCCCTGCCACAATCTTAGTCAGGGGACACTCACTGGGCTCTGACCTGTGGTCCACTGCTCACATTTTATCCAGCAGCTGTATAAATAAATAATATCATATTTAGATGAGAATCAAATAAATAAAATCACATTTGTACATCATGGAGAGAGCTGTCAACTTCTGATTTTTTTCAGTCACTCCTCATGCGTACTGAATGGGAACATTTCCCAATGCCTCCTAGAATGGAAGAAGCCAGCAGAGATGGGAATATGTAATACTCTAGTACTGTGGTCATGCTGAAGACTTAGATTTAATTTCTATGGTTTTCACTTTAAGAGTTGTCTCATACTTTATTTAGATCAAAGCTAATGGCTCTGAGTGATTCCAAATTAGTACAAAACTAGTTGGGCCATTCAAAAATAAATGTTTCCATCTATAAATGACTATATTTCTATATACACATAAATTGTCATTTTAAAAAGGTCTGTGAGGACTGATTGGCCACACACATTTATTGAGCACGTATCATGCAGTGGTAGGACTTGGAGCAAGTGCGGTGGGTGTGTAGATATCTGTGGCCCTTGCCTTCAAGGAACTTGCAGACCCAGAGGAAAAACAAACAAATCAAATCAATTCCAAAATAGTGAGAGAAGTGCTTCATATTCAGCGTGTACAGAAAACAGAAAAAAAATACATCTAACCCAAAGCGAGGAGCCTGGAAAGGCTTCCCGGAAAAGCTGGCATTTGGACTGAGCCTGGCAAAATGAAATGGTAAGTTCGCTTCCTGCACACAGCCACTCTGTAGCTCAAATAAAATGGATGCAGAGGAGGTGGTTTGAGAACATCAGCCCGAGTAGGAATTAAGATCTGGGTTAGTTGTAAGTCTGTATGTCAACACAAAACCAATTTTCCTGTTGTCTACTCTGCCTGCACCACACTCAAGCACTGCAGAGAATACAAAGAATAAGTGATGGTGTTTATCTTCAGCAAAACTATATTTAATTAGACAGTAAAAATCACATGCATGACAGCTAAATAAAAAGACAGGCCAGTATTTGGGTCCGTGCTAGAATCTCCAGCTTTTCCAAACCAACTGTGAATCACTTTTCTGTTCTTACCCAGTTTTCTTTTCTGCAACTCTTCTTGTTAATGGTGTATCTACACAGGAGAAAATACTCATGTAGAATCCTTGTGAAGTTTTTCCATCTGTTTGTATACAGATAAAACATAATAACATCCAGAAAAAAGCAATTATCCTAATAGATGACCACAGAAAGAAACCAAGCTTGGGTTCACATTTTTTCTGAGTTGTGATGAATCCCATGTAGTCTGGTTTCACAAAGAAACAGACCTCAGTTAGAGGCTGTTCTTTCTCAGGACCAAAAAGTCATCATTATAGCTTTCTTACAAAGTTAGATACAGGGTTACACCAAAGGAATCAACTGTGACATAAAGACTTGTCACACTGGAATATTAGATCGATGATTTAGTTATCTGACTATTCTTGCAATCATGTTTGTTATATCTGAGAAAACACCAAGGGTACATTCTACCATTCAGTGCAGCAATTTCACTACAAAGGAAATCTCTAATGCATAAGGTATTTTACCCCCACCCACCATGGGATGCAAGAGTTTGAGAACACCTTCCAGTTCCTTGGTTGTAGCAAGACCTTGATCTGGGCCTAAATTAAGATCCTACTTCTACTTGCTGCCCACATTAGTAATCCGTTTGACTCATGGAGCTCAGGTTTGCCCTCTACCAGATGAGTATGAAGATACTTACTGAGTTATTTCAGAGAGTTAAAGACTAGAGGGAAGAGATGACATACATCCACTCCGAGAGCCGAGTAAGTCTAGATCTGTAAAGCAACCCTAGTAGAAACAAGGTGGCCGCGCGGAGCGGAAATGCACGCCCAAAAGGGATGCAGCCGCCTGAAACTCCATCCTCACAGAGGAGGACCTCCCTGGACAGCCTCGAGAATCTCGTCTGGTCCTGCACCGCCACCCTCTCAGACCTGGGCTCCTGTCAGCCTTCAGGGAGAAACTCCACTGATAGTCTATGCACTTCCATTTCAGGGACTGGATATTTGCTAACGCTAAATGACGTAAGTAGCAACAGTTATCGTCATTATTACCATGTAATGGGTTCTTGGTTTTTATTTTCAGAACTATAAAATGGTTACAAGCCAGAGCATCCACTTTTCCAGAAAGCACATGAGCTTGAAGGGGTATTTGTAGGAGCACAAGCCACCAAACACTGTTTCTTCTTTAGTTCCACACACTCTCTCTCCTTCCCGCAGTGTGACTTCCTACCAGTTTGGGAATCCCTGTCGGCTGGCTTCAGTGGGCTCGCAATCCACACTCCTGACAGCTCCCACATCACATTCTTGCTCCTCCTCTTCTCCCGCTGCTCGGATCAGTGACACCTCCTACCATGTATGAGGCTATTAACTCTCCAAAGCCACTCCAGCCTCTCAAGCCATCCACACCCCAGGCATGTGCTGCATCAGAGCTGCATCTTGCCAAAGTTGTATCAGTCTCAAGTGTTCGTGATGTCACCCTGGACCAGAGGCCCCTCCACTGAAGTGGAGGGATACGGCGTCTGAGGGCCGTTGCCTAAAACTCAGGAAGTGACTCGCACCCCCAGAGCTGCGCGCTGCACACCACCTGCTCAGTTGTGCACGGAGCCCGCACTTCCTCCTACTCGCTGCCACCGCACTCGCAAAAGTGGAGGCACCTTCTGCTCCCTAGTATCGCAGGCATTTCGGTAAAAAACTGAAAAGCTCTCTTACTGAGCTCTTGTTGAGACTTGTCCACTGGGATCTGGAACAACCCCTAGGAAAAATAAGGGCACATGGAAGACAAAGATGGGTAACACGTGAAAACTGCCCCTCAGTCATACAGGCCCTTGTTCCTCTACCTCTTCCCTGTTTTAGGGTGACTTTTTCTTAAGACAACTCACTGCTTCTCCAGAAACTCCTTGGACCTTCCTCAAACAGTTCCCAGACAGGCACATGACAAACCTTTCAGATGTGCTGGAATCTCAGAGAGTACGTAGCTCGAATTCAGGCTAAGGCCCTTGCTGTAACTATAAGCTAAATATGTGTAACTTACAGTTTCTTGATAAATTACTTTAATATGAATCACGGTGTTTGGGAATGGAAGACCATTTTATTTTCCTAAAACTAGTAACTCCTCCTCTCAACTTATACCCCTAAATTTAGCCACCCTCTGTTTTTGTCCTCACCAAAATTAAAATATATGGTATCGATCTAAGAACTTTGTCTTAGAAATTCCATTTTCCATAAATGTGCTTAAGTTAAACATTTTCAGCCTACAAAATTTTGGTTGCATTTTCCAATAGGAAAGCTTTGCATTGATCAGCTGAAAAAATATGCTGATTGTGTTTATTTATGTGAACAACATAATCCACAGAGGAAAGTTGTTAATGCATGCCAATTTATTTTTATTACTAATGTCAAGGATAAATTTGACAGTACATTAAACTATTCTTTATATCACCATGGAACTGACATACCTCAAAAAGCTGTTGGCGAGACATAAAAAATTGAAGTCAGAATCTTGCCATGGTGAGAGAATATATTCCAATTTTTTTAAGTCCAATAAAAATTTATTTCTAAATTAATGATTTAAAGTATAAGTTAAGTTACACTATATTTCTCTGCATATACAAACCATAAAAGAGAAGCACTTTTAAAAGCATTTAAGAACACTCTCTACAAATTTCAGGGGTTTCTAGCAGTGTCTCCATCGATCATTATTTCACTAGGGTGATCCATTTTTCACGCCGCTGCAGCAGTTCTCCAGGCGTCTTCAGTCGTCCACAACCGCTCCAACTGGTCCCTATCTGTGAGGCTGTTTGGCTCCTCCCCCCTCAGACACAAAGCAGCACACCCACGGAGTGATCTCGACAGCTGACTACCTGGCGGGAACACATGTGAGGCCAAAGTAGAAATAACTCTACAGAACAATGGAGAAATTCTCTTTTGAGAGATTTAACATGCTTTCTGTAAGCTTAAGTACAGTTGGAACAGATAGAAATTTATGTATATGGCATGTGTGTGTGAGAAAGATTTCAAGTAAATGACCCTAGAGGCATAGCACACATTCTGCTATGGTTTTAACAATATTTTCCAATTTGACTCATTCCCAGTGAGTTTTGCCATGAATTTTAATGAATCTTTTCAACTCAACATTTTGCAGTTTTTCTTTCACACATAGCTAATAGCCCTGGAATCAGATAGTTAAATTTTTGTTTAACCTTAAGTCAATGTTTAAGTAATTACATCTTTCAGGTCTAGTAGAGTTCATTTTTAGTCCAAGGACACAATTTAAGTAAAAGCCAACACCGTTTATAAATTTTATCTTTTTATATATCAGTATATATGAAAGAAAAACAAAAGATAACAGTTACCTTTGGCATCTTGTATGTAGATGCTTTATTGTGAGACACTGATACTGAGCAACAAGGAAAAATGATTATCCGAGAGAGGGGGAAAGCTATGAAAACAGCCGACATGATACCAACTCGAATTGTCAAAAGAAGCAAAAGGTCTTAAGTACTGGGCGCATCCAAGTGGCCTCAACTCAAGAGCCATTCTTTGCCCAAACTCGAGGCGTTCCTGTTTCAGAGATGCAGAGTCTGCTCTCGCTGTCTGCTCTCTGCAATATTGAAAGTGCCAGCACCCTTTGGGCCAGATTCCAGGCGCCATTCTTCTTAGTGCACAAGGATTTCTGCAAGTCTGACCAACACTTAAAATCTTACAGTCGTCTGTAAAGACCTGGTAGACAGGTGTGAACCTTTCACAGTGTTCTTTCCAATGTCTAATTATAATGAAGGACCCATAATTTCTCCTACTTTTAACCTAGAGTTGGACATTTTCAAGCATAGCTACTCCCTGTCCCCTTCCAAAGTGAAGGGTGACTGGTACTGATAAGTTGTGGATTCTTCATTTGCCTCTGACCGGAAGAGAAACAAAGAAACCCTCTGCCTGTTCTGCATTTTTCTATTACCGGCATCAAATCGTCCATT
Organism: Anoura caudifer; assembly: GCA_004027475.1. Classification (NCBI taxonomy): domain Eukaryota; kingdom Metazoa; phylum Chordata; class Mammalia; order Chiroptera; family Phyllostomidae; genus Anoura; species Anoura caudifer. Next base: position 154,076 of record PVKU01004082.1, read on the forward strand.
CCACGGCACAGGGTCAGCGAAACAGGAGAAACACGATTGTCCATGAATGACCCCACTTTGACTGCGTCCTCCCTGGTTCTGGGCCCAATGCACCCAGATCTCAAGAGCACTAATGTGTGAAATCTCAAGAATACATTCTCCACAGTAAATGGCTGCTCCAAAATTACTAGAAAAGTTGGGGAAGTAGAGACACTTACCAACAAATGGTTTGGTTGAGTGGAGCACTTTCAGTATGAGCTACTTAAAACAGGAAAAGACACCTACTTAATCAGTGCAGTGATCAAGGAAAAAAGTGCCATAACCACAGGGTCTCGCATGAGACGCACCAGGAGGCCCATTTCTCATAGCTCACATCATGAAGAACCTTGAATTTAAATTTTGACGTGATCCCCCAGTGAAGCTATCCACACAGTAAATGTACTGTGTGTGTAAACAGTGACTTTGTTAAATGCACACATATAAATATACTAAAAGCTTTTTGTAACCCTCTTTGAATGTTTATTTTAATATACAGGAAAGAAAAAGATAAACAGCACTAACAACATGCCAAGCACCACTCAGAGCACTTATTAAATCACTTAATCTTCACAGCCATACTGAGGTGTGGACTATTATTATCCCATCTTACAGATGAATAAACTAAAGCCCAGAGAGGTTAAGTAACACATCCGGGCCACATAGCTAGTACGGGGTAGCAACCAGTTTCTAATCTAAATTGTCTGGATCCACAGGCCATGCTCCAAACCACCAGTGCCTGGCATGGAAATGGTTCTGAGAGGCCCTGACAACCACCTCTTCTCTTATGGTCCAAGCATTTTTCCTTGCTGGATGTGACTGGGACCCATGTGAGGCTAATGGTTTAACTCAAGGCTTGATTATTGCTGACCCCTATTTCTGGATGTCAGGTAAGCTGGTCTCAGAGCATCATCTGAAAAGCAGAGAGCAACACCCACTGCAGTCATACCTTGGCTCTGTGGTCCTGTTACTCTCCCTGAGCACCCCACTGCCTGTCTCGCCCAATGCTATGACATCGGATGTAGGCACTTATTCCTTGTGGGCTTATTTTCTCCTCAGACCCAGAGAAGTTAGGATCTAATAGAATTATTCAATTATTTTATTTTAGTTAGGGAGATACATTATAGTAAATACCTGGGAATCTAAAGGTAGGTTTGATAGATATTACTGACCATGACTAAATTATCTCTGATTTATCAAATTTTTAAGCCAAAACATACAATTTAAACCTCAGCGTATTCTTTTATATCCTCTTTCCCAAGGTGTAAAAATTGTAATGTATTCCTTAGAAAATTCCTAGACATAGTCTAACACTTGGTCTCCTTTTTTCTCATTTCCTCTAGGCAGAATAATTACAAACAGAACTTGAAGAAATCTTGTATGCGTCAGGAACTTGGTCTTTCTTTTTGGTATCAGTTTATTCAGAGGCCATGCCCTTGGAGAAAAGCTAGTGGTTCTCCTGATACTAGCAACTCCAAACCTTTTCCTTTATCCAGACTAGGACATTGTCACTGAATATGGCTTTGGACCACCATGTAAGCAAGTCGTTTGAAACAGTTTTTAACATATCCTGTGACTGATGAGGAGTCAAACTTCATATATCAAGCAGTATTAAAAATGCAGCTATTTCCAGTTGACATGTATCAAGAGATTTTTCTATGTTCATACCCTTTGACCAAGTAATTCCACTTTGGGAACTCTATCCTGGAGAAATAACCTGAAATAACAGGAAAAAACTTTCTGCACAAAGACAGTAACCCAACGACTTAAATGTTCTCCAAATACAAGAATGGATAATCAACTATCTACTGAAAGAAATATTTCATACCCTTGAACTATAGTTATGAAAATTTTATAACATAAAATATTTTTCTCATGTTATAAATATATATTAAGTGGGAAGGTAAAACAAAAATTATATATACAAGTTCATCACCCTTATACAAATATCAAGAAGTCTGCTGAGCAAAAATAATAATAATAATAATAATGGAAAAAACACATTAACTCCCAGGGAAAGTAATTTAGAGCCTAGTCTTACAAGACTAGTAGGAGTCAATCAAAAAGGAAAAATATAAGAGTCCACTAGTCTCAAGCGAAGGGGACTCAATAAATACTTGTTAAGTTAATGAATAATGAGAGCACAGGTGTTCACTAATATGTTCACTTAATATGTTGCAGCATACGAAATCACTGATATGTAACCACTAGGACCAATTAAAAGAGCAATTCCATGTGATTCAATCAAAGTCAATGAGCCTCTACCACCACATGTTACACAAATCAGGATGAAACATTCTGCACCTCCAGCAGTCACCCCCTCCTTCCTTCTCATTCTCCCTCCCTTCCACCCCATACTGATCAAATAATCAGCCTAAAGAAAGCCCAATTAAACATTTGAAACAATATTGCAAAAAAAATTAAAAGAACACTTGTCTCTGACTTTTCCCAGTTTGTTGTCATCATGTTGACATATTTTAGGGCTTTAGTAGGAGAAAGACATGATTCTTAAGCGTTCTTTGTATATCATTACATGGCAAGTTGGGATAAAAGACACTAGATAGCAGCTATACCTGTCCACCTAAAGAGAAAAATACCAGACAATTTAAAGATATAGGGACTTATTAAAAAAAAGACATAAGCCAGGTGGTGAAAGACAAATACCATATGATCTCACCTGTAAGTGGAACCTAATCAACAAAACAAACAAGCAAGCAAAATAGAACCAGAGACATGGAAATAAAGAACAAAGTGACAGTGACCAGAGGGGAGTGGGCAGCAGGAGAATGGGGAAAGAAGGGAAAGGGTTGTCAAGGGTTTGCAGGAACGAATACAAGTATAAAGGACACTTGGACAAAAACTAGG